>JAEANM010022049.1:0-11695 GCA_017656035.1 Myanophis thanlyinensis
TCTTCTTCTTCTTTGACACTACAGTCACATCCCGTGCCGTTCCCCTGGGTTCAAGGTTGTTTACTGTTCTCAGTGACTGGGGAAAAAAACGCCAGGCTGGTTTTGGTTCTCCGAGGTGCCCAGGGAAGGTGCCACACTCTTCGCTCCCCGGGTTAATTGGCAGGAGGTGTGGGAAGGTGCGGACGCCACTTTTTCCACTCTTGAGATCCACCAGGAATTGCGTTGGCATCGAAGGGGCGAGCAGGGGCCCTCAGCTCTCCTGCCGGCCTTCAGGGAGCTTAGAAAGTCCACAATTACAGAATCACAGAGTTGGAAGGGACCTTGGAGATCTTCTAGTCCAGCCCCTTTTTCAAGCAGGAAACATTGACAGAATAACAGTTGGGACCTTTGAGGTCTTCTAGTCCAGCCCTCTGCTTGAACAGGAAAACCGATAGCAATTTACCAAAGAGAAACTTAAGAGAGCTGCTGATTGATGACAAAGCATCATGACAGTCGCACAGGTATACAAAGCCACGCCATCCCATAATACCCCATTCAGTATTTAATTCTACTTCATTACCACATAAGTTGCAGTGCCTCCATGACTAAAATGCTGGGTTCATTGGCTGGAAAGAGGATAGCCCGTGCTCAAGAGCCGACGCTGTGGGATGAGCAAGCTCCTGTCCTCATCTCAGCTCCCACCAACCTCCAAAAACATGTAAATGCAAGCAGATCAATAGGTATTACGTCGGTGGGAGGGTAACAGAGTGCCGTGATGTCCTGTTGGCCACATGACCATGGAAATATCTCCAGACAGCACTGGCAAAATGGCCTTGAAACGGAGATGACTGCCGCCCTCTACATTCGGCAATGACTAAATGAGTAAAATCTGCAGGGACACCATTTACCTATCCTATAAATCAGGGGTTCCTAACCCTCATGCTTTGGCACACTATTGGACGACGGCCTGTTCAAAATCGGGCCATAGGTGTAATGGGGAAGTGCATGCATGTGACGTTCCACTCACCTAAGTGGCAAGCAAATGCGCAGACATGCGTGAACCTCCATTCGCGCAAGCGGACACTTGTGTTTGCGCACAAAGCTGTAGTCACAAGAATGGCGCTTTGTACGCGAGCACCCTCTCACACAAGTGGAGCTTCACGTACGAGCCCAAGTGCCCTCTGCTCAAGCACCCGCTCTCTTGTGAATGGAAGTTTGCGCATAGTGAACGTGCCTACGTCTCACATGAGTAGAGTTTCATGTACAAGCACCATCTTGTGTCTCACACGAGTGGAGTTTAACATACGAATGCGAGTGCCTGTGTCTTGTGCAAGTGGATTTTCAGGCGCGAGCACCAGTGCCTATGTCTCACATGAGTGGAGTTTCATGCACAAGCACCATGCTTCTCACGCAAGTGGAGTGTCACACACGAGAGCAAGAACTCTCTGCTCGGAAAAGAAGCTCCAGTTGCGTGACCGCAGGCTGTGCATAAGCCGCTCACAGAAATGGAGCTGCACACACATGTGAGCCTGCCACTCACACACCCTCCTCCCCCCTGCGCCAGACCGAGCCACCGAACTGGAAGGTTGTGGTCAGCCGATGAAAGTCGGCAAGTTATGGGTCTCTTTTTAGGAGACCAAAGATCAATTTAGTTCACCGCCGGACCCTCGTCCGGATGCCCCTAACCACAGCTGAAGCTAAACATCACGTCAACGTTGTTTAATTCCGGTAAGAGTGTGGCTTGCCATACAACTTAGTGCAGTGTGACAACTGCATCCTGTTGGCGCAACTTTTGTGGTCAACCAGTGGAGGCGTTGCGTCGCCCCGTCTAACTCCTGCTGGGAAGTCTTCAAAAAAACTGTGAATTCTTGCAGGCAGAGGCCCAACCGGTCTAGCTAAAGTGAATTCATTGGCTATGGGGGTCTCTAATTATTGATTAATTAAAATAAATAATTAAAAGTAGAAAAAGTAGCTGTTTCCCATGCTAGCTAGGGAAACATGTTTCCCATGCTAGCTAGGGGTTCTGGGAGTCGAAGTCCACAATTTGCTGAACTGCCAAAGCCCATCGTCGACTCCAGCTTAGGAAGGAATAAACCATGGAGCCTTCTATTTACAATATTAGGAAGGGGTTTTTTTTTAGGTACAAAAGTTTGAAACGAACACAGCTATTCCTCAACTTACGACAGTCCATGTAGTGACCGTTCCAACTAACAACAGGACTGAAAAAAATGTGAGTTATGACCGTTCCTCACCCTTATGACCGTCGCAGCATGCCCACGCTCACGTGACAAAAATCCAGGTATTGGGTCCCTGACTCGTAGTTAGGACTGTTGCTGTTTCCCAAGATCACCCGCAATACCCTTTCGCGACATTCTGACAAGTCATCAGGGAAGCCAGATTCACTTAGTGACCAGCTGACAAACAACTGCCACAGTTCACTTAATGCCGGCCAGAAACACTGAGGAGAAACACCTTTGCTTCACAGCTGGGTGGCTCATGTAACAACAGCAATGATTCCGTTAAGGAAGATCTCAGTGTGTGGCAAATTCTCAGAAGTGATGTCTCGCTTAGCGACAGAAATTGGGTCCAGGGCAGTTGTAAGTTGAGGACCCCCTGTTCCCGGTTCTGGGAGGGCTTTTTAGGGAGGAAAGTTTGAAATAAATTCACTTTGTGTGTGTGTGTGGGGGGGGGGGAATAGATGGGCTTGAATGTCAGAACCAGAACCCAGAAGTCCTCGACTTACAACGGTCGAGGTTTAGCGACCATTGAAAGGTGACAGTGCAACTGAAAAAAAAAGGCACCCACTGGGGTCACCCAGTGTCCAAGTGCCAGGGGTGCATTGCCAGTCAGGTGAGTTTCTTCAGGTAAACTTGTCCTGCTGAAGGTGGGAGAGAGGAAAAGGGAAGGGGAGGGGGCCTGGAGGCTCCACCACTTTTGCCCCCCCTCCCCTCCCCTTAGAACGTCACACGTCAGCGGTGGAGGGTCCGTTACCTGCCTCCCCCCTTCCGCCCCTTCCAACCCACTTCCCCTAACTGGCGCTTTTCCAGCTGGCTGCCTTACAGGACAGCGTTTGAAAAATTTGGGAAGGGGTCCGCATGGACCCAGGGTTCTGGCTGGAAGGCTGGAGGGGGGGGGGCTCGGGGAGGGACCTTGGAAAAGGCGCCACCTCTATAAACAGCCAGACCCCTTTGGGCAGAGAAAGGAGACCCCCTCCCCCGGCTTGGTTTTGCAAGGCGAGGGAGTGGCCTATCAGAGGAGCCACTCTGTCCGGGCTCAGAGGCACCGTCTCTCCACCCTTGCCAGCTCCCGAGCGAGCCAAAGACCCGCCTCGCAGCTGCCGACAGGTTCCGGGGCTCGACTGAGCCAGCCGCTGACGGGCGCCCCGCTCCCCACCCCGTCAGGCTCGGGTGCCGGGCTCTGCCATTGGCTGAGAGGTGTCCAGGCTCCGCCCCCGGTTCAGTTCATCACCCCCACCCGCTCCAACACTCGCCCCCCTCCCTTCCTCGCCCCGCCAGCACCGCCGCGGTTCTGGACCGCCGGAGCTGCTCTTGCGATCGGGCCGTTCGAAACCCGCGCGGCGCGGGCGAGTCTCCGCACGCAGCTGGAGAAGCCCAGGAGCTGCCAGCTACGCCCCGCCGCCTCCCTCTCTGCCTGCCTGCCTGCCTGCCCCCCTCCCTCCCCCCCTTCTCAAGCCCGACCGCTCCATCTCCTTTGCCTAAATAAGGTTCGCAGGCGCAGCCCGGCCCATCGAGGCAGAGACCCCAGCTTGGGGGGCTCCAGGGACTCCGCAGACCACCCCGGCCCGCCCGGCCCGGATTCCCACCCAGAAGAGCCAAGGGCGCCCCAGAGGAGGCCCTGAGAAGCTGGGGGGGCGGGGGCTGGGGAGGGGGCGCAGGGCCCGGCTAGAAGGGGAGGGGAGGGGAGGGGAGAGGGTCCTGCCTTCCTTGCCTCTGGATCCCTCTCCCCCCTTCCCGCCTCACTCCCGCTCGTCGCAGCCTTGCGACTTTGCTCCGCTAAACCGGAGGGTTGCGCCTCGGTGAAGGACCCCAGCGCTGGGCCGTTCGGGGGTCGCCGTTGTTGGGGATCCTGAATGCGCGTGGGGGCGGGGGCCGGGCGACCCTCCCCCATGGGCTTGCAGCATGCCGGTCCGGCGGGGGCACGTGGCCCCCCAAAACACCTTCCTGGACACCATCATCCGCAAGTTTGAGGGGCAGAGTAAGTGGGGCCGGGCGAGGAGGGGTCGGAGGGAGGGGGGTTTTCCCACGTCAGGAGGCCGGTGGCAGGTTGAGGAGGGATCCGTGCTCTCCCTCCGACTCTTTCCCCTTGGAGCCCGGGGAGGAGGAGGAGGAAGAGCCAGGCCGAGCCGTCACCTGGGCAGGTGCGCAGGAGGGGGAGGGGACGGGGGGACCCTCTTGGGGTGCCGGCTCCGTCTTCCCGACCGGCTCGAAAAAGGGGCGAGGGTGACGGAGACCCAACCGGCTCTGCTGAACGGCGTGGAAGAAGCTGAGGCGGATCGGGGCTCCCGGAAGGGTCTGCGCCGGCTGTTTTGCGAGGAGAGGGGGTCCCGTTGGAATCCGTGGGGGGGGGATACAGGCCTGTGGGAGGAGTGGGTGGGTTGCTGGGAGGCCGGCCTGGCTGATGGCCATGGAGCAGGGGGTTCGACTAGAAGACCTCCAAGGCCACTTCTTTCATTCCTCTCCGAGGCGGAGGGGGGCAGGAAAGGTCGCTGGCTCTCTCCCTTCCTCCCTGGCCCCTCCCCTCAGCCCCTCAACTGCTGGAGTCATCCGTGGGGGGGGGGTGATGGAGGGGGAGAGGCCTCGGCAGCCTCCGAAGGAGGGAAGGGGGAGAGGGGGGGGCAGAGAGATTACCACCAGGGTGTACCCTTGGAGGAATTGGAAGCCGGGTTCAAAAAGAGGAGGGGGGCAGGAGGAAGGGGCTAGACATCCCCCCCACACACACACACTAGGGTTGGATAGCAGAGCCTTGCAGTCCCTTGGTAGCTGGGTGGGTTGGGGGTCAAGGGGGGGGTCAGGGGTTGGGAGGGGGGGTATTTGACTGAGGACAAAGTAACCCAGGAGGTCCCTGCCTGTTCTGGCCAGCCCCCTCCCTAAAAGTGTGTTTGTGTGTGTGTTTGTGTGCCTTCTCCCCACACATGGGGGGAGGGGAGGATCGAAGGGGAAAGGAAAGGCTTGGTCACCCCCAGATGGGCGGAATCATACCAGCTCCTCTGCTCCTCCAGATTTTGGGGAGGGGGCTCAGTGCCCAGCCAGCCTCAGCCCCATGGGGGACAGACCCCACAAAGGCCCTTATTGTGCCCTGTGGGCCGGCCGGGATATGTGGGTAGGGGGGTGAGTTGAGGCAGGAGAGGAAGCTTCAGGAGCGTGCCTGGGTCAGGATTCGAATCCAAGACCGGGGCCCAAACTTTAGCCCTGGCCACACTCCTTGCTGATCCCAGCAATGACCCGCTGCCTTGGAGGGCATCTATTCCAACCCTCTGCTCCAGCAGGAGACAGAATCATAGAATCACAGGTCATCTAGTTTGACGCCCTGCCCAAGAAGGAGACCTTGAAAGAATGACAGAACCAGAGAGTTGTGAGTCTGTCATTCTGTAAGGGTCTGTGGGTTGGGCTAGATGACCTCCAAGGTCCCTTCTGACTCTCTTATTCTGTATGGTCTCTTGAGCAGAGGGTTGGACTAGATGACCTCTGAGATCCCTTCGGACTCTGGGATTCTGTAAGGGTCTTCTGCTCAAGTTGGGGGTTGGACTAAATGACCTCAAAGGTCCTTCTGACTATCATTCTGTATAGATCTCTTCTTGAACAGGGAGTTGGACTAGATGACCTTCGAGGTTCCTTCTCTTATTCTGTACAGCTCTTCTGTTTGAGGAGGGGGTTGAGGGAAAGGGGGCACAGGGCGAGGGCTCCAAATCTCCTCCCAACTTACCCCCACTTCCCTCTCCCCGCCCCCCCCCGCAGGCCGCAAGTTCATCATCGCCAATGCCCGTGTGGAGAACTGCGCCATCATCTACTGCAACGATGGGTTTTGTGATCTCTGCGGCTACACCCGGGCCGAGGTCATGCAGAAACCATGCACCTGCGACTTTCTGTACGGACCTCGAACCCAGACTAGCTCCACGGCCCAGATCACCCAGGCCCTGCTGGGCTCTGAGGAGCGGAAGGTGGAAATTTGCTTCTATCGGAAAGACGGTGAGTGCGCTCGCGGAGGGTTGGTTGGTTTAAGCAAGGGGTGGGAGTAGATGACCTCTGAGGTGCCTTCTGTTATTCTGTAAGAGTCACCTGCTCAAGCAGAGGATTGGACTAGATGACCTCTGAGTCTGTAATTCTATAACGGTCTCCTCTTCAGCAGGGGGTTGGACTAGATGACCTCTGAGATCCCTTCGGAGTCTGGGATTCTGTATAGGTCTCTTCTTGAGCAAGGAGTTGGACTAGATGACCTTTGAGGTCTCTTACAACTTACAACTATTCATTTAGTGACCTATCTAAGTTACAACAGCACTCAAAAATGTGACTTAGGGCCATTTTTCACACATGACCTTTGCGGCACCCCCATGAAACTGAATTCTGCCCCATTTTACGACCTGTCTCGCCACCATGGCTAAGTGAATCCCTGCCGTCGATCAGCTAGACACCCAGTTGTTAAACGAATCCGGCTTCCCTTTTGACCGTGCCGCAAACGGGATTGCGTGAGCCCAGGGATGCTGCCACCGTTGCAACAACGCGTCGAGTCGCCAGTCATCGGAATTTCGATCCTATGACGGTGGGGATCCTCAGAGTGAAGAATGGCCCTAAGTCAAATTTATACTGCCGTTATAACTTGGAACGGTCACTAAACAAACTGTCCTAAGTGGAGGACATCCAATAAAGACTTGTGCAGCTGAGGTTCTTGGGCTCATCACTGAGACTCAGTGACCGTCATAAATACGAGTAGTCGCAAGGATGAAAAACATTCCCAAGTCCCTTTTCTTTAGTGCCGTCGTAACTTGGAACAGTCAATAAGTGAAGCATCATAAGCCGAGGACCGTCTTTGAAGGGGAACCTTGACAGAGAGAAAAAGGAATTTTTGGAAAGTTTGTGATTGTCAATTTTTTTAGCTACATTGTTTTAATTGGTAAAATAATTGAATTTTTCTCTAGATGGTTTTTTTAACCGATCTGTCAAAAGTCAAAAGTTGTCAGAATGTGACAAAATGGCATTTCGTGAAGGATACACAATCCCAGTTTTCCAACAAATGTTTTTTTGTTTAATGTTTTACAACGTTTCCAACAATCTGACCCCAGAAGTTGCAACATATACAGAAAGTTGTGCGGTAAGCGCAATTTTTGGTGGCCCCAGCAAATGATTTTGGGTTGTGTTCTTTTGACACAATCCCAAAAGGTTGAATTGTCGTCCTTGACATTCTTGGCTGGGATTGCAAAAGCTGGTTGCGAAGGAAGAAATTGTGTGTTTCACGCACACACACAGAGGAACACAACTCGGGCTTTCATCCTATCAGCCCTGTTTTCAGTTGTGTGCCTGGTTTTGTGAATTAACACAATACGAGACAATTGCGTCTTTTAACAGTGCATTGTGGTTGGTGTGGTTTTTTTTTTTATGGTAGGAGAAATTCACCGGCTGAATTCAGCTTCTGACGCGGTCCTCAATTTTACGACGGTTTGTTTAGTGACTGCTGGAAGTGGTGGACTTGGGAGGGGTTTGCAGAGTTGCAGTGGGGGGATCCGAATCTGGGGGCTCAGTGGCGGGTTCGTCCTTATGACAGTTGTTGGGTGCTGAGGTCACGTGAGCCCCGCTTGCGACCGTCTGGCAAGCAGTGGGGAAGAGCAGGTTCATTTAACGACCAGTTAAGTGACAGATCGGCTAGCAGGGGTTCAAGAAAGGACGTAAAACGGACAAGACTCACTTAACAACTGGCTTGCTTAGAAAGATATTTGGGCCTCTGTTGTACAGAATACAGAATCACAGAGTTAGTTGGAAGGGACCTCTGAGGTCATCTAGTCCAACCTCCTGTCGAAGGGAACTCCAGTGTCAAGGGGTTTGATGGAGCCAAATACTGATTTGTGTGTGTGTGTGTGTGTGTGCGAGCGTGCGCATGCCGCACTTGGCACGCAACTCGGCAGCCTGAAAGTCCCCCACTCGGAGTCGCATGCGAACTTCGGCCACAGCCGAAGAAAAATATTTCAAATTCTTTGGCCCCAGCCGGGGGGGGGGAGGGGGGGATTGTCGTTGAGTCGACACAGCAGCTGATGTGCAGATGGGGGACGCACCACTCAAAGGAGGCGGCCACACAGGGTGTTGTGTAGTGTTTGTTTGCTCTTGTCCCCGTGTTGGCAATTAACCTTGGCCCTTGGCGAGAGGGATCCTTTCCAACGGCTCTCAGGCCTGGCTTCTCTCTTCTTCCCGACCCTTCCAGTCGGAAGAGAGCTGGGAAGGGGACCTGGGAGGTCATCTAGTCCAGCCCCCTGCTCTAGCAGGAGACTCTTTACCAGAGGTGGCCAACCTTGGCACGAATCACGCATTTGGGGGGTATTATTTGCAGGAATATACGGTTATCCGTACTGATGTTTTACAGTTTTTGTAAATGGACAATACCGAGGGGAAAAAATTCAGCGAAGTATACGTCTGCCGTTATAATACGCCGGTTGATTTCTTGCAGCGAAAATAAGCTGGAGTTAAAACGTCACTTCGGTGATTTTCTCTGCGGCTCTTAAGGAGAGTTTGGACCGGCTGTTTATTTATTTATATCCCGCCTTGATGATCTTTTATCGAATTTCATACCGCCTGGTTGCCTGCAAGAGGCGGGAGCGAATGAATAAACTCTTGGAAAAGAAGCGAGGATATAAAATGGATCTTCTGAGGAAGTTGCGATAATTGCAGCAAAAATTAGCGTTTTCTACATGATGGTTTGTCGCCCGCTCAGCCAGATGTTCAGGCTGGATTTGGCCTTTTTGTCCACTTGTGGAGCCTTTCCCAGAGATAGGCAGATGTGCCTCTTTAATGGCATTAAAGGGATTGTCGCAAGATGTCAGCTGTTCCCAATAAAGCGGCCTTTTTGCAATTGACTAATGGGGATTTTGTCAGGGCCAGTGGTTATTATGGTTTGTTCAGACGTTCCAGCCAGATGGTCAGAGTGGACTGGGCGTTTCGGTCCGCCTATCGAGTCTCCTTGGGGAGGCAAAGCTGGCTATTTGACAGCATTAAAAGTACCGTCACGGGATTTCAGCCATTCTGGTCTTCCTGTTGTAATTGACCAATGGTGAATTTGTCAATGCCGATCAGGAAACCTTCAATCCTGGCTCCACCCCAGTATGTCCCCTGCACTGGTGTGCAGTTGTCCGCTGGCAGGTTGGCCCTCTTGGGGTCTTCGGAGTGACCCATGGCTGTCTCCAGTTTTCCACCCCTGGCTTCTATTTCCCAGAGGTGGCTTTAAGGCAGGGGTCTGCAACCTGAGGGCTGCGGCCCACTAGCAGGCTGCAGGCTAATCGCCACTGGGCGGTGTGAGTGGCCAGCCGGTGTGTGCACCTCTTTGTGCATTCATGGCCTCACTTGTGCAAGCGTCATCATGAGTGGTCACGGCGGGCGCTTGCAGCTGCACTTCGGTGAGTGTCTCATGTGTGATACTAATAGATGACCTCAGAGGTCCCTTCCAGCCCTGTGATTCTCTCAGGATGAAGCTGCCTGGAGAAATTAAGGGGGGCTGGCGATGGGCTTCCGATTCCCTTTTTAAGCTGTTCTCCGTGGGGCTCCGGAGGGGGGCAGGCTGGGGGAGGGGGCTTCTTCCATTGGAGGGATGGAATCTGAGCCTGGATCCCGCTGAAACATAAGCAGTCAGGCACGTGGGAGGGTGGGGGCCACCTCTGTTTTTCCTTGCTTCCAGACGGCTGTGGAGGGGGGAGGAGTGTGTGTGTGTGTGGGTGTGTGTGTGTGTGTGTGTGTGTGTTGTGCTCCGCCCTCCCCTTCGTCGCTGGGTGTGTTTACAGGCCGCTCTGGCCTGGCTGCCCTGGAGATGAGCTGTTGTGTTTCATCCAGCTGCTGTTGGCAAGGAGCTCCGCAGCCTCTCGCCTCGCCTCGCCTGGCTCTCCTCTGGGGCCCAGTTGTTTGTCTGTCCCGTCCGTCTTTTCCCGGGTCCGCTCCTTCCTCTTCTTGTGTGGGAGCACCCCATGTGTGCTGCTCCTCTCCAGCATCATGGGGGAGGGGGCTGCCCCTCCTCTCCCGTTCCCCCCTATTTTCTCTGGCCTCTGTCCTGTGGTCAGATCCCCCTCCTTTTCTCCTCCCCATCCCATAAAAGGGGGGGGGCTAGTCTCCTGGGGGTGAGGAAGGGACTCCATCCATGGCCTTGGAGTCTTCTGACTTCTAACTTACGACTGCAATTGAGCCCCAAATTTCTGTCGCTAAGTGAGGCAGTTGTTAAGTGAGCTCTGGCCTGTGTTGCCGCCTTCTTTGCCACAGTGG
This sequence comes from Myanophis thanlyinensis, assembly GCA_017656035.1. Classification (NCBI taxonomy): domain Eukaryota; kingdom Metazoa; phylum Chordata; class Lepidosauria; order Squamata; family Homalopsidae; genus Myanophis; species Myanophis thanlyinensis. The sequence goes on from JAEANM010022049.1 coordinate 10,446, forward strand.
TTAAGGGAATCTGGTGATTTATGCTAGTAAGATAGAATCGGGCTTTCTCGTCGACTTTATACAGAGTTGGAAGGGATCTTGTAGGTCATCTAGTCCAGCCCCCTACCCAAGCAGGAGACCCTACACCATTTCTGACAAATGACTTAGTTTGCCCGAACATCACAAAAGGGGATTGCATGATCCCCAGGATGCTACGTCGTAAATGTGAGTCAGTTGTCAAGCATCCGAATGGAAATCACCTGACTGTGGAGATGTGTGATAACAGCCGGTCAGGAGTGAATGTTTCTTTGTGCAGTGCCATGATAAAGTCGAGCGGTCACTAAGTGAACTGTTGTAAGTTGAGGACAATCTGTATTCCTTTTGGACCAGCAGCCGTCCTGCCACTTCTGCCGGCTGGTATCCCCCTGCTCTTCCGGACGCTTTTCCTTCGGCTCTGTTTGGGCTTGAGGCGGGGGGCTTATCCCAACCCCACAGAATAGCACACCCTGAATTGCAGGGCAAAGTGGGGGGTCTTTTGCTGGGGCCTTGCAGGGTTACCCCCCCCCCAAGATCTTTTGGGTAGGAGGATGGGGCCAAAGCAGGGATTTGAACCCGTATCCCTCATCACAAAGTCAGCCCCATGTTAAGCAAAACGCTTAAGGACAGAAATGTGTTTTATCCTGAGCCCAAAATGACCACCTGTGGGGAGACTTCCGAGCTCTTGGGGTGAATTTTGAGGAGAGGGTTCACACTTCCCTTCTGGAAAACTCGACCAAGGCCCAAGAAGACCCTCCCCCTTTTAGAAGCTGCCTCATTTCGGCCCCCTCCCTCCTCCCGTGGTGCCTATGTGGCTCAGCCAGGAAATTAATCCATCATTTTATTTCAATCGTCCAACAGTAAATCCTAAAGGAGACGCAGCAGAGTCTGCTCTTCTGGCAGTCTCACCTGCTTCCCATGGGGGGGAACCCCAAAATTTAGTAGTGGGGGGGAGAGTCTGGAGCCGTAATCACCTGTTCTGCCCGGGCAGGAACCGACATCCAATACCAGCAGCCACGGGATTTATTTTATTTTATTTTCTTTATTTGATTTATATACCGCCCCCTCTCCCAAAGGACTCGGGGCGGTTCACAGCCAATAAAAACAATCAATACAATACAAATTTAAAAAACAGTTAAAATAATTAAACAACGGCCACTTAAATATCGTTTTAAAATCAATTTAAATAGATTAAGAACAACCCCAAAAACTTTAAAACAGAATTATATAAAATT
>JAEANM010022050.1:0-11695 GCA_017656035.1 Myanophis thanlyinensis
AAAGAAAGACAGAAAGAAAGAAAGAAAGACAGCTGACAGTCTCTGAAGGACTCCAGATGATTTGTTGTTTGGGGTGTGGACGTTGATTGGTCTGTCAATCAGATGAGTAAAACTACTTATCTCTTATTCACACATGATTTGGGAGAACTGAATGGATAATTTTCTACAAGGTGCCCTGGTTTATTTTGGAAAATCCAGAAAGCATTTCGATTTTCTCTTTTTAATGTGGTTTTTATATCCAACATTTGGGGCGGGTGCCCTCTGGGCTTGGAGGTTTTCATGCACATGTTTCATTACCCAACTAGGTAACATCATCAGTGCTAGGAGGGAGTGTGGAGTGTGGGTGGGGAGGAGGAGGAGGAAGAGCACCGTTGGGTCCTTGGTGCTCTACAAACTTGGTTGTTTTTCGTGCAGACATTTCATTTCCCAGCTAGGTAACATCATTGTTAGGTTGCTGTAAGGTTAATATTTCAGTATTTTTGTAGAGGTTGTAGGAGTGGTATCTTGGAACCTGAGTGGTGAGGAATACAGTATATTTACACAAATCATAGATTCTTAGCATGATGGAGTTGGAAGGTACTTTGGAGGTCTTCTAGTCCAACCCCCTGCTTAGGCAGGAAATCCTACACCACTTCAGACAAATGGTTATCCAATCTCTTCTTAAAAACTTCCGAGTGTTGGAATGTTTACAAGTTCTGGAGGCCAGTTGTTCCACTGGTGAATTGTTCTAACTGCCAGGAACTTTCTCTTTAGTTCTAAGTTGCTTCTTTCCTTGATGAGTTTCCATCCATTGCTTCTTGTCCTGCCTTCAAGCTCTTTGGAGAATAGCTTGACTCCCTCTTCTTTGGGGCAGCCCCTGAGATATTGCAGCACTGCTATTATGTCACCCCCGTCCTTCTTTTCATCAAACTAGACATACCCGGTTCCAGCAATCCCGTTCTTTATATCTTTTAACCCCCAGTCCCCTAATCATCCTTGTGGTTCTTCTCTGCACTCTTTCTAGAGTCTCAACATCTTTTTTTACATCATGGTGACCAAAACTGGATGTCATATTCCAAGTGTGGCCTTACCAAGGCCTTGTAAAGTGGTATTAATGCTTCACGTGATCTTGATTCTATCCCTCTGTTGATGCAGCCTAGAACTGTGTTGGCTTTTTTGGGGGGCAGCTGCAGCAAACTCTTGATAGGACATTTGTGATTATATCATTTCAAAGAAACTGCAAGGGCTCTCCTTGGCTTAAAAATTCAAATGCAAATAATACTTTACACACACCTTGCGCCCTCTAAATCTGGGAGGCACCACTGCCCTGGTTAGGAAGAAGTGGGTGAACATTGTGGCATGCCTCAAATAAACTGAGGGAAAGTTTTAAAAGTTTAAAAAAAAAAAAACCCAAACTTTGTATGTCAAATCCAGAGACTAAAACAGATGAAGAACAGCTGCAGGATTTGGGTTTGGCTAGCTGAGAAAAAAGAAGGACTAGTGAAGACACGAGAGCGGTGTTTCGTATTTGAGGGGCTCAAAGAAGAAGACGGGGTCAACTTATTTTCCACACCACCTGAAGGCAGAATAAGAAATGATGGATGGAAACTAATCAAGGAGAGAAGCAACCTGGAATTGAGGAGAAACTTCCTAACAGTGAGAACAATGAATCAGTGGAACAGAAATTGCCTCCAGAAGTTGTGCTCCATCTTTGTAGGTTTTCAAGAAGACATTGGGCAACATTTGTCTGACATGATACAGGGTCACCTTGTTTGAGCCGGAGGGTGGGGAAGGGTTGGACTAGAAGATCTTCAAGGTCCCTCTGGGCTCTATTCATGACAGGAAGCAGAAATGCTTGCTCCACCTAGTTGGTAATACAAAGCCACTGTGAAGCTTTTCGTCCTTTGCCACGAAACTTAGAATGAAGAATCTGATTTTTTTAAAAACGCACCATACAAAAGGCAAAACCCCAACCGTGCACAAATAGTAACATTTTCCTGCCTGAAATACGTGCTTGGGTGAAGCCAACCCCATGTATCTGGTGGGAGTTTTAGTCCTTGTGCACAAAATTTGCCCAAACAGATCCCCCACGAAAAGCTACCATATTTGATATCTACCTGTTGTTGCCAAGATAGCTATTGACTGATATAAGTACTAGGTGATGCTTCCTGGATTTGACAGAAAACAGGCTAGCTTACACGAGCTGATTTAAACACTGTTCTTAGCAGGTCCAGATGTGTCCGTTTATAAAGCCCATGATTGTGCCAACGTCCAGCATCTGTCTAATGTTACTGGTGTTATCTGGAACATAATGAATTCTGCAGGTCTCTCTTTGCAAGAAAACAAAACAATCCTTTCCCCCTTTCCCTGTCCCCCCCTCAACAAACCCTGGGCTAAATTATCTCTACTAGATTGTGATGCTGAACAGCATTCATTAAGCTGTAATTTGCAGTAATTTGGGAGTCTGTACTGGGAGCCTGTTCAATTAAATTACCTTCCCCAGGAATCTTGGGAAATAAATATTTCCCGGTGATCTTCATTTACCAAATCTCTTTTATTTGAAAAATGGAACCGGACAGCTTTGGTGGTGAAAAGACTCTTGGAATTTCATCCTTGCCATCGAAAAGGACTAGGGGAAAAAAGAAAAAAAACCACCTGCTATTGATGGAGTGATATTTGTCAGGAAACAAAACAGACGTATAACGAGAGAAGTTTGATTGTCCGTGCCATCAAATTCAATACAATGGCTGGTGTAGGATGGGATGGATTTTTTATTCCTCGTTCTTTATGTCTGTAAAATGGGAAGAATTTGCAGCCTGCATTTCCACAACATTTAGGATTAGAGATCAGGGAGGAAGAAATAAGTTTGGATGCAATGTGCCAAGTTCGGTCTTTTTTTGGCATTAAAGACTTCACGTGATCTTGATTCAATGTCTCTGTTAATGCAGCCAAGGATTATGTTGGCTTTTTTGATACTGTTGTTATCGCTGCAGTTAATTCCTCAGTTCAACAATGTATGTTTTTTTGTCACACCCAGCAAGGATATTGCGAATTGCCACTGTTGAAAAAGTAATTATCGCGATCTGTACCTTTGGCACTGAATTTCCCTCCGGGGTCCCAACGTTGTTTCTCTGTCCCTCCACCGAGCCACTGGATCTAAAAATACTCCCGACCGAGGCTAGATGAAATTCACTAACTTCCTGTTATAATGAGCTTGTTAGCCTCGAAAGAGCTGCAAGACAGTTTAGCAGAACCTTTCTGCAGACTTCACAGGCCTGCAAAAAAGTGTTTTGGGCCAAGCCACAGTAATTAAGAGATCCCTAATCAGCATTGCCAAGAACTGATTAGACAGCCTGGTTTGGAAAAGGAAAGAGGCCAGGCTGTGGGGTTTTTTTGCTGTGTGTGTGTGACAGACACACAGACAGACACACAGACACACAGACAGACAGACAGACAGACAGAAAGTATGTCTGTGTTTGTATGTGTTTGCACATTTATACTGTTTGTCTTGCAATCCGACTGGGAATTGGTGTCCACCTGGGGTAGCCACAGAAGACATGGGTGTTTTAAAGAGCTGTACAGGTAGACCTGGACTTATGACCACAACTGAGTTCCATGGCTAGGTGAGAACTTTGATAAGTAAGTTTCCCCTCATTTTATGAGCTTTCTCTCACAGTTGTGAGTCCTTGCTTATCAGAAGGTCACAAGGGCGGGATGGACACTACCACCAGGTCTGTTTGTTCATCTTCCCATCCTTCCTCCCCCTTCTTCTTCTCCTCCCGCTTTTAAAAATGAGCAAACGTGTTCCCTCTGCTTGTTTTCCAACATGGTTGAAAAGAAGACCTATTTTGAAGAGGGGGCAAGTGCAAACCCGTCACTTTAACATGCAAAGAGTTTAACCTGGATAGAGCGTGGTTTGTTGTTGGCTTCCCAGAAGCCTACCCCAGTTGTTTAGTGCCAAAAGAGAAAGAGATGGAGAAACCAGACCAGGGATGTCCAACCTTGGTCCAACAAGACCAGGGATGTCCAAACTTTAAGACCTGTGGACTTCAACTCCCAGAATTCTCCAACCAGCATAGCTTAGGTCGGTGATGGCGAACCTATGGCACGGATGCCACAGGTGGCACACAGAGCCATCTTGCTGGGCACACAAGTTGTTGTCCAACTTACCTCCAGCTGAGCATGCACATGCGATGGCACATGCATGCATGCATGATTGCAGAGACCCAGCTGGTCTTTGGGCCTCCGCTGTGCATGCACAAGAGATTGCTGATTACAGCAGGAAATCCAGCTGGTCTATGGAGCTCTCTTGTGCATGCACAAGAGATTGCTCATGTGCATGAGTGACTGCATGCAGTGCTCGTGCATTGGACATGCAAAAGGTGCATGCATGCAGAGATGGTGCGGTTGCATATGCCCAAAGTGCGGATGGCACATGCAAAGTGCGTACTTTTTGGCACTCAGTAAATAAAATGTTTGCCACCACTGGCTTAGGTCTTAAAGTTGCCAAGAATGGACACTCTCGGCATAATGGACACTCGCGGCATAATGGACATAATCAGGGTTCGGTTTCTACTCTGTGATTTTCAGTGGTCCCAGAATAGCATCATCCTTGTTGCCATGCATCTGAATTTCGAACACATGATGATGACTGGGATGGGTGGGTAATACAAGGTCGTAAGTGTGAAAAACAGTCGTTTTTTCCAGCACCATTATAACTTTTGAACCACCATGAAACGAGCTGTTGTAAGTCAGGAAATTACCTGCACTGCATTGTAATCAGCATTGTAAGTACCTGGTAGAATCCCCATGGATGTGTCTCATGAAGTCCCTGCCTAGGTGACACACATGCAAATTAGTTGGCACCCTGGGCTTTGTGACCTTCTTATGTCTGTAGGTCCCTGGGTCTTTGCCACAGCCATGATGAGAGTCCAGCAGTGAAAGTCTTCAAAGCTTCTAGAATGCCAGCTTCCATGTATCTATCTGTTCAGAAGTAAAACTTGGGAGACTCCGGTAGGTCCTGCTGATAAGAAAAGTCCATAAAAATAGTTCATAAATATAGAAAACCCTTTTTATCAGATTTGACTGCAAAGAGAATTTAAGTAAATCATTCCAGCGTTTGTCTTCAACTATCAGGCATTGGAAGACGAGCCTTGAATACAGAATTAAAATCCTGTTGGGTTGGGGAAGGAGAAAATGTGAACATCTGCAGGGCCTGGCCAAGTATGATCTCTCTTTTACTTTATAAAGAAAGTCAGAAATCATGAGATCTGGGTTTTTATAATAATTTCCTGGTCAAATGAGTTTGCATCAAATCATTTGCATCTGTTTCCCCTTCCGGGTTCTATTTTTAATTTCCAACAACCAGATACGAAGGAAAAGTTGCATTTGAGCATGGAATTGGACTTCTTGGCCAGGCCGTGTCATCTTACAAAAGGTGGTGGTTGTTTTTTTAACCAAGTCTGGATGTAAATGCCAAACAGCTCTTCGAAAAAACATCAGCTAGCAATGTTCTAGAATTTAGATGCATTAGCTTGGCAGAAAAAGAGGGGCTGGTATTAAATCAGGTTCCTTGTTGACAAAAACCAAGCACTGTGACACAGCTAATATTGTTGCGATTAACACAACATCAAGTTAGGTATAAAATAAATGTATGCATAATAGCCTTCAAGATAATATAATCCCCTTTTTCTGCAGCGAGACTGTAGGAGCTTAGCAGAAATGTTCTTTTGCAGAGGTCCCTCTGGGTTCAACCAGGTGTATCTCAAGTTTCATTACTATTTTTTTAAAAAATGTGTTTCTTGACGTATTTCTTTCTTTTATGGGTTTAGATCTTGCTTTTCCTCCAGGACCTCAAGGTGATATGTGAACTAGTCTCTTTGCCTTTGATTTTTTTCAACAACTCTTTGTAATCAGTTGGGTGTCTCCACTGAAAGTCACCAAGTTGGTTTTCATGGCTTAATCGTGGGCTTGCAGCAGGATTTTGCTGGTCCTAGCACAAGCACAGGTAGTATATTTTTTCACCTGTCGCTATCGTACATTCTCGCAGGACACCTTTTTGGCAGGAAAAAAATGGAGATTCGATCAATGGTCTTTGAATTTAGATCTCAATATCTCGAATGTCGATAGCCCCCTTGGTCAGTATTTGATCATTTTTTTCCCCCTGCGTTGAAATTCAGTTCATCCAAAATTCCTTTTGAAGTAGGTGGGAGTCCTTCTCATTCTCCAGCACATCTTCCATTCTTAATTGGCAATATATTTATAGAGGTGATTCATCCTTTGTAACTGCATTTGATGGAGCAGCCTACACCTTTAAAACTCCTCTCTTGAAAACGAGTAGCGTAGGACTTTCCTGGTGTACTAATGGAGATCTTATAACGCATGAAGGCATCAGAACATAAACCAGATTAAACCCCTCACTTGTCTAAGCTAGCGATATCCAAACCTGGGTAATTTTAAGATGTGTGGACTTCAACTCCCAGCCATGCTGAGGAATTCTGGGAGTTGAAATCCACATGTCTTAAAATTGCCCAAGTTTGAAGACCTCTGGTTTAAACAAACAACGTCTTCTCACACTGACCAACCCAGCTGCACAAGGAAACCCACAGATCACCCACCAGAGAGCCTTCAGAGGCATTCACACCACATTCATGGCTAATCACCGTTGATCTCCACAAGCTCCTTGAATTGGTCCAATTCTTCTGCAAAACTAGGTTTCGAAGTAGCAGCAGGCTGGGCGAAAGAAATTGGGTGCCAATTCTCCAAAATCCCTCTGCTATAACCAAATGCAGATTGCGATACGATTTGAAGGGACTTCGCTTCCTTACGAATCAACTGAGTCCTTGAATCGACTTCCCAGATATGAGATTCCTCCCCTCCCCCACCTTTCACATTTCTCTTCTTAATCTACTCCATTTCTGCTATTTTGATCCTTCAAAGCGTAACAAGTGAATGATTCAGTGCATCGGCCAACCCCATGCAATTATCTCTTCAAAATATATAAAAATGATCCGCCCCTTAGATGGATTGCTATACTTGAGACTTACTTTTGCCCTTTTCTTCTGCGTGCTGGAGAAGTTGGCATCTTTCATTGTGCAGTTAATGGAAGATTTTAAACAATATGCTGATTATTATTTTTTTTACAAAAAAAGCCCCACCTAATTGTTTCTTTCTTTTAGATTTGTTTGGTGCTGTCATCTGATGAGTCTTAATTAGATTTCTGAGTCACATCTTACATGGGTGTACGCACACGTGTGGAGACGTGACAGGGAGACAATCAAATTTTTTACCTTAAAAATCTTGCAATTTATAGAGGCACGTTCTTCATCATGCTGTCCCCAGCCTTTATTGTCATTTCATCATTTCTCTAGCATCCCCATCCTGCTGTACAAGCTTCTGTAGCTAGAAGCACTTTCAGGGGATTTCAAATTGCATGAATGGGTTGAGTTGATGAGCGAGCAGCAAATGGATGCGTTGTACGTTTTGATGTATTCGTCTGGGCATCTCCTTGGGCTCTTGTTCATACAGTCAACAAGTGTGTTTGAGGGGAATGAAGTTGCATTTGAGAAGGGCGAGATGGTTAGGTAGACGCTGTTTTTGTTTGGGATGCTACTCAAAATTGCTAGAATTTTATCACTCCTCCAGATCAGCTCTTCATCATAATCTCATAACCTCCTGATAAATGGAAGGAAACTGTGATTGCTGGACTGTCAGAACAGTGCTTAATCTCCCTGACTTGCTTCACAGTCAAAGGGTTCTAGGTTCATGCCAATCAAGGGGATCCGGTTGGTGGTGATGAGACAGTTAAGGCAGCTCACTCCTTCCAAAGTGGTTCTTCTTGATCTTCATGAGAACTTACTCTCCAAAGCTGCTGCTCTTTTGCAGATCCTCGAAGCTCCTTCACGATCTGATCCTGGCTATCTTGCTTAAGATTTGATGCATTGCAAAACTTCTCTTGGGAAAGGTTTTTCCAGCCCCGTAGAAAGACCAACCTTAGATGGAGAGCTGGGGATCTTCTGGCTGAAGAAGCTGGACCGGCACTGACTTAACCTGCAGTGGTTTTCTTTTTTTGTAACTGCTAGCAGTGCAAAAAGTTGGCAGTTTGGGGACAACCTGCAGAATTGTTTTGGCAAATTTTCATTCTGATCCTCCACGGGGAGCGACAGCATTGCAGTAAAACCTAGACAAATATCTGATAATTGAAGTCAGTGTTTTTTCAATAATATTATACAGTAGTCATAGTTTATCCCTGATTCTCAGAAGGTTGAAAAAACCTACTTGGGAGGGAGGGCAACCCTGGATTCCTGGCTTCTCTCCTGGACGACTTCCCATTCATTGTTTCTTGTCTTGGCCTTCTGGTACTTTGGAAAATACGTTGACCTCCTCATCTTCTTTGGGGCAGCCATTCAAATACTGGAAGACTGCTCTCATGTCACTCCTAGTCCTTCTTTTCTCTAGGCTAACCAAACCCAAATCCTGACGTTTGGGCCAACGACCAGGAGACAATGAGTTCTAGTTCCACGGAAAATGGGCTGGTTGACTTTAGGCCAATCACCAGGAGACAGTGAGTTCTAGTTCCGCTTTAGTATGAAAGCCAGCTAGGTGACTATGGGTCAATTACTAGGAGATTGGGAGTTCTAGTCCTGCCTTATGCATGAAAGCCAGCTGGGTGACTTTTGGCCAATCACCAGGAGATGGTGAGTTCTAGTTCCACTTTAGGTATGAAAGCCAGCTGGGTGAACTTGGTTCCAATCCCTCTCTCTCAGCCCAACCCACCTCACAGGGTCATTGTGGGGAAAACAGTAGGGGGGGAGATATGTTTGATAAGTTTGCCACCATGAGTTATTTGTATAGAATGATAACAGCGGGATATAAACAAACAAACAAACCACCTCTGTAGGCAAAGCAACCAGGTGATCTAATCCCTTGCTACTTCTGGCCCTCCCGTCTACAAACTGGGATTAACAAGCCTCCTTTGTTGATCTTTGCTTATGAAAGGAGTAATTAACCGCTCGGCTGTTTGGGTTGACTTGTGCCTTGCAGCAGCGAGTTAACGATGAAAGGGTTTTTTCCTACTGCAAAGCTTGTCACGGCTTAAATATCCTAATTACAGGGAAGAACGTGGGCTTTTTAAAAACATGATTGTTAAACGATTAAAAAAAAACTGCTACATTCCTCTTTCCTAAGCTTAAGCGGGCCCAGAAAGCTGCAATCCTTCCTTTTCTGAAGGACTAGAAATCTCATCGCTCGGTCTCCCCAAACCTTCTGGAAAGTCAAATTCAAATTCAGATGTATTGGTCACATACACAGTCATACATGATACGATATGCAGTGAAATGCTTACGTGACCGCCCGTGACCGTGAGTAAGTTAAGGCAAAATGGGAGGGTGGGGTAGGAAATAAGTTAGGGATAGTCGGGAAGGTGGGAGTGAAATACAGTCGTGGTTCCTGTTATAGTCCTGAGTGTTCTTGGGGTTCCTGGTTTAGTGTCCGTATTGCCTGTGGAAAGAAGCTGGGGTCCCCTGGAATCACAGTCCATTTATAAAAAATCCAACTCCTCCAACATCTGCATAATTGTGAGAGCAAATGTGTTCCAATATATTCCAATATCTATGGGGCTGCCCCAAAGAAGAGGGAGTCCAGCTATTCTCCAAAGCCCCTGAAGGCAGGACGAGAAGCAATGGATGGAAACTCATCAAGGAGAGAAGCAACCTAGAAATAAGGAGAGATTTCCTTAGACAGTCAGAACAATTAATCGGTAGAACAATTTGCCTCCAGAAGTTGTGGATGCTCCAACACTGGAAGCTTTTAAGGAGAGATTGGATAACCATTGGTCTGAAATGGTATAGGATTTCTTGCCTAAGCAGGAGGTTGGGCTAGAAGACCTCCAAAGCCCCTGCCAACTCTGTAATTCCAACTCAGATGTGCGGTCTCTCTCCTCAAAGATGCGCAATGATGTCGTAATCAAAGCCGATTCCGTATTCGTTTTCTAGCTCTTTCTCTAAGTTTGGGGATTGTGTTGTGTTGTTTTTTTTTAACCCTGTTTCTTCATGATTAATTTTATTTTTGGAAAGGCCCAAGCAGTGACAATGTCTTTGGGCATCTCTCCAAGTTTATATTGAGCAGATGACTAAAATATGAGAAAATACCGTTTGAAATAATGGCCAGAGAAGGCCAAATATCGATTGTTACTAAAAAGTTTCTCTATTTATTTATTTATTTTTGCAAAATTCCAAGCGGAAATGAACAGGTGATTCTTCTCCCAGAGACATAAAGGTCACTTTTACCTGTTTGGACCAAGAAAGTAAGATCATAACTCTCAATAAGAATGGTCTGTGTTTTAGCATTATAGTCAAAAGGTGGGGGGTTTTTTGCTGCTATTCCATTCTGCTGCTTCTTCACAACCTTGTTATTGTGGAAGGAAAAATAGAGGGAGAAACAGGGGAGGGAAACTATCATACCTTTCAGGTAAGGTAAGGTAGGAACAACCATCACAAAACTCTACTGCACTAATACAGGCTAAAACACAGAAGACAGGTCGTCTTCAACTTATGAGCACAATTGAGCCTTTATGCTACTAAGGGGAACATCGAAGTGAGTTCTGTCCCACGTTACAACCTTCCTTGTCATCGTTGTTAACTGAATCCCTGCAGCCATTAAGGTTCTTAAGCGAATCTGGCTTTCCCTATTGACTTGGCTCGTCAGAAGGTCACAAAAGGTGATTGCCTGACCTTGGGAAGTTGTAAATCCCTATCTCTATCCCCATTTATTCTGTTCCATTCCATTTTTCCTTATTCTATTCTGTTTTGTCCTATTCCTATTTTTGTTCCTGCTGTTTTCTATTCTATTCTATTCTATTCTATTCTATGTTTGCTATTCTATTCTTTATTCCCTGTCCTGTCTTCTCAATCAGATAGTTCCCCTCCCCCCAATCATCATACACTTCAGACACCCCTGAAAACGCAAATGCCAGATGCACCACCAGACGCTTACAAATTCACCTTCTGGAGAACAAATGAACACATGCAGTGCAAAAAATTTTTGAGACGTCTCACTAGCTTATTTATCAGAGACATGTAGCTCCTAAGAGAGGAACAGAGGTATTGATTCCCACCACACACACACACACACACACACGCACACACACATACACACACGGCTTCATTCCCTGAAAATAAAAATGAAATTATACCTTCTAAACGGAAAGGATGAAATATTGTATCAAGATATTAAGGTGTGCAATAAAGGCACATAACAGAAAGCATCCATTGAACCTCAGCAAGCTGTTGCTTGGCCTTCCTTTCAGCAAACTGCCTCAGTTTCCCTTGGAGACTTCCTTTGGCTACCTTCGAAACATAGAGCTCTTTTATGTTGTTTTTTCTTTTCTTTTCTTCTTTTCTTTTCTCTTCTTTTTCTGAGTGAGCTATTCCACTGATGCCAAATATCAAGAGACGTATTTTTCCTTTCTTCTTTTGAGGCATATCTGATTTGAGAGGTTTGTGGTGCTGGTTTCTCATTCTTCCAGGAAGGGAGTCTGATATTTCCCTTTCCAGATGTGACAACAAGGATGTGGATCACATCGTGAGATGCATAGAGTGGCTAGATCAGGGGTGGGCAAACTTTTTGACTCGCGGGCCACAACGGTTTCTAAAATTTGACAGAGGGGCCGGGCCAGAATAGGAGAATGGTGTGTTTGTGTGAACTAATATAAATTAAA
>JAEANM010022051.1:0-11695 GCA_017656035.1 Myanophis thanlyinensis
CAGCTTAAAATGGCTGGCTCAGGAATTCTGGGAGTTGAAGTCCATGAGTCATGAAAGAGCCAAGGTTCCCTACCCCCTGCCCTACAGGAAGAATCCAACAATGTTGGTTTCTTTTTGCAGCAAGTGTTCTCAACTCATGATCATTCGTTTAGCCATCCTTCAAAGTTATTATGAAGCTGAGCAAGGAGTGATTATAGCAGATCCTTGGAGTTCTGACTTTCTTAGCACCTTCATGGTTTGATGGATGTTTAACAACCAGTTCACACTTACGATTGATTGCAGCATACCACAATAACATGACTTTCCTTGCTGGCTTCTCTAGAAAGTCATAGGGGAATCAGCAGGGCTAATATGGGAAAGGATACAAGAAGCCATGTGAAACAAATGTGCATGTTTGCGAAAGGATAGCTGGACATAAAGTGAGACAGATCATAAAGTGAAACAAGACATAAAATAGGACAGAACATAACTTGAGAAAGAGTACAGAAACGAGACACATAAGATTAGAGAAGATTGTTGTTCAGGTAAGAGGGAAGTGTGAAGAACACAGGAGATGGAAAAGGCCAAACCTCAATTCACACCTGTAGTTCAACTGCAGAGCAGAGGTAACCGCAAACATAACGGCAAGAAACTTTAGTTAGAATGCAAGAAACCTGTGACCTACTTACTGAGAGGGCACAAGATATTTAGCTTCCATAGAAACAGTCAGGGGATAGCTGGGATAAGGGGCGTACAATATTGTGACCAATTATGAAGGTCAAATGTATGCATGACCATATTCTGATTACGTATGTATCCTGTATCCTGTATAAAATTAACTGCATCAGAACTCTTCGGAGTTCAAGCTTTGTGGCTTCTTATGTTGTAGCTTGAACCTGCGCAATAAACCTTTTCTGTTTGATCCCCGAATTCCTGGTCAGTTCCATAATTCCATAACAAATATTGGCACCCCAGATGGGACTACCGGGAAGAGGCCATTGACCTTCCGGACGGACTGCCCTAGTGGGCAAACCCCTGTCTCAGCCTTGAACCTCCAAGCCGGCTCTGTAGCCCTTGCCTACAGGGAGACTTCATCGAAGGGATAGAGGACAAGCCCACCAGCGAAGCATTCCAGTCAAGGATCCTGAAGGGACAAACAGAACTGGCCTTTTAGTCCGCGGACCGAGAGGAAAGCCTGCAGGTGATATATATATAAAAGTGGTACCTGATCCCTTTTGGATTGGAAGGGGGGAAGGATCAACCCCCAGGAGACAGGTTGGCATACCTAAGTCTCCCGATAGGTAGGATTGTGTGTCTTCTAAAGTCCTGCAGGCCCTCCCAAAACATCTCTGCACTTCTACCACACACCTTTTCCAGTTTATTTCCACTACCGTAACACAAGAACTACCAGTAGCTATAGAAGTTGACAACTAAAGAAAATGCACCTTTGCTATCAGTCCAATACTTATCGTATTTTTCGGTGTATAAGGCGGACCTAATTTTGGGGAGGAAAACGGGGGGAGGGAAATCTGCCTCTACTGACAATTAGCTGTTCCAGGCTGCAGGGATCACTGTGGCCTATCGCCGCCTAATACTGCTTCCATGCGCCCCATTTTTGTCCTGTTTTTTGACCTTTTTGGCCCTTTTTTCAGCTTGTTTTTTTGGCCTTTTCTGGGGCTGAAAAATGGCCAAAAATGGGCCGAAAAACAGGCCAATGTGTGGGCAGGGCTTCAGCAACGTTTGCTGTATAATAAGCATAGATGTTTTCACCCACTTTTTTTGGGGGGGGGGGTGAAGTGCGTCTTATACACTTCTAATAACACTTATTTTTATTTTTATTTAATTCTCACAGATAAAATAAGCCCTCACTTCTTTACCTGTTGTATTCTAGAATTGTATTAAAAAAAAAACCAGTGTAGACAATAGTCATTTTAAAGCACGCACATGCATGCATGCAGAGGCAATACAATCAATTTGCTTTATGTACATAGCTACTCCATACATGAAAGCTCTTTTAAACTCAAGAGTACCCCCCAAATGCCCAAGTGAAACACACCCTTATCTGAGTATACCTAGACATTTATCTGATTTGCTGTTTAGGAGATAATGTTTGATTTCAGCACGCTTAATTTGAAATTCCTAACATGGCCAGATGTTGGGATATTTTGTCAGAGAATCTAGACCTTGTCAGTTGGCCACCCCTGGACTATGTCATAAACTCATTGTAGTTATAAACCACAATGGCTGGGTTTGCACACCCTGCTAAGCCATAATGTTTATGTTGTGTGAACTCAGCCACAGGGTGCTACTAAGTCTGGTCTATTCAGTAAAGGAGCAGGTTTTATATTTTTAGACAGGTTGCAAGCCAGCAGGATAATTGTGTCCGCTATGATCCCTGTGTGGAACTGTGCCAAGCAGAGGAGTCAATAAACTGCTACTGACTTCATCATGGATCTTTTGAACATGCCTCAACAAAAGAGGTTGGAATCTGTGAATTTTGCTAATCTGAATTTAGCAAAGGGCATCATCCTTTGCCAAAACTGAGAAAAGTTATAAATACGTACACTCTTGATTTGTTGTTTCTAAGAAATGTTCTATATGATTTCCATTTATTTAGTAATATATTTTTAATAATTATTCTGGCAATTGGTATTAAGACTTGCATTCACCTTCCAGTAAAGTGAACACCCTACATTGCTGGATCATGATGTCTTATAAGAACATGATGTTGAATGGAGCCTCAGGGAATCCATATTCCAGGCTCATACAGATCAAAATAGTCCAACTCTTGAAAATATTTGTCCTCCAATTCCTGCTTGTTTCCCAAGTGTGTGTAGTAGCTTGAGATTAATTTGTTGTTTTTTACACTTTAATGAGAACTCAGTTTGTACTTGTTCTATAAGTGCTGAGTAGACACCACAATGGCATCATGCATCTTACGGCATATTCATGCAAACAATGCCAGTTAAGGAATTGGAATATATCAGTTGGAATGCACTTGTGTTCTGTAAACTTTGGTTTGCAAATGCTGTCCTGATATACACACAATTTAACCAGTGTTGCCAATGATCAGTGATCAAATGTAGTGTGATATCCACATTCAAACTATAGGTTGAAAACTTGGTTGGTTTCCTTAACTGAATCTCAACTTCTTGTTTGAATAATCTAAACAGAATATGTGTAGGTGTCTGGGTATTGATTATTCTATGGCAATCTGGATGATCTCCAGGTATGTGAACTTCCACCAGGCTTTTGTTGAGATTTCTGGGAACTGAAGTCCATATATCTAGAAAATGCCCAAGCTAGGGAATACAGTCTGTCTTTCATCTCTGCTTTTGTCCCTCTTTTAATATCTTTTGGAATGAGATGGGAGAAACAGGAGGAATGAGGGAATTTAGTTTTCCCCTTCCCATCTATTGTGATTCTGACTTTCATGAGATCATAGCAATAAAAACAAAAATGATCCAAAGATATTTTGCATATCAGATGGCTTATCCATGGTTTGTACCAGGTTGGTGGTTACAGGTAGTCTTCAACTTAGAACTACAATTAGGACCAGAATTTCTGCAAAGCAGTTGTTAAGTAAGCCATGTTTATAGCCAAGATGGATAAAAATCTATGGTTTTTAAAAAAAAATTAAAAAATTGAATTTTTATTTAAATTGGATTTTTTAAAATTTAAATTGAATTATTTTTATTTTTATCAAATTTATTTTAATAAAATGCTTTTGGAGTAAAAATATCTATTTAAAGATAGTTTTCTACTTTAAGATACATTAATAATTTAGTTTATTCTGCATGAAATGGAGCTTAGTTATGTAGCATGAGTCACTATGGGTGAATAGGTGGCAATATAAATTTAATAAATAAATAAATAAAGGAGGCTGTATATTCTGCAATATTGGGACTGTCGGTGAGTCAACAGAGGGTCAGAGGAGGAGCTGCTGTGGGACAGAGAGTTACTCTTTCAAAATTATGATTTAAATCAAGCCTTTTTACTAGTGATATAAATCATAATTTATATCATGATTTAAATCGATTCAAAGCAAATCCACCCTGTTTACAACCTTTTTGGCCATGGTTAACAACGAAATGCTGCAGCTGTTAAGTGGATCATATAGTTGTTAAACAAGTCTAGCTTCCCCCATTGACTTTGCTTATCAGAGGCCAGCTGTCGTAAATACATGACAATGGCCAAGCATTGGAATCTTGATCATGTGACCATGGCGCTAATAAGAGTGAGGATTGGTCATAAATTACTTTTTTTCAATATCATAATTTTGAACTCTTCCTAAATGAACAGCTATAAGTCTAGGACTCTTGGTACACATTATGTGATCCTATTCCATGTTCTTTATCTTCCAAGCAGATAACCATCTTCCTCACTCTGGTCTTAATCATTCTGTTTCATTGGCTTGCCCTATCATTTGATTTTACTATAGAAGTAAGTAGAATATAAGCTGTGGCTAATGGCAGCAGGTTAATTAAGCATTCTGATGGTATTATTATCCTGTCTCTTGAGGATGGGTGATAGATTAGAAGGCTTATTGGCTTTTGTACTTCACAGGCTTATCAGGGTTATCAGGGGCAAAAGATTAAAATGCCATTTTGGTGGTAACTTTTTAATGGATACTCCTGAATGACTGATGTTTTAAATTGTACTGGATCTTTTAAAAAAGTAGTTTTAGAGACCTGACTGTATTGTTAATTGTTAGGTGCTTGAAATATATTAAATAGAGAAGTGGGATAAAAACAGTTTAAACAATGAAATAAAATATTTTTAAATTGTACCAATTTGCAATTCACTTTGTTAGCCAGTACAAGGATCACTAAGACCAAAATGTATAGTTATAATTGTTCTCAGCTGATTTATAATATTTTATAATTGATTTTAATTGATGTAATGATTGTATACCACCCCAGGGGCAGTTGTTTGAGGTTGGTAGGGAAAGGAAAGGGAAGGGAAGGGAAGGAGAAAGAAAGAAAGAAAGAAAATGGTTTTCTACCCCATTTCCCTGAAAATACGACCTAATCAAAAAGTAAGACCTAGCCTAGCCCGATTTTTGCCTAATATATGCCATACCCCAAAAATAAGCCCTAGTGAAGGGGTAGGCATGGCCAGCACAGGCAGCAGCCCTTCCCTTCCCATGTCACCTCATGGCTGCTTGGTCCCTTAATCACCGATTCCTGCACCTCAAAACAGCAACAAAAAAAAGACTTTCTCGAAAATAAGGCCAAGCATTTATTTTGGGGGTGAAATGAAAATAAGACCTGGGCTTATTTTCATTTGACACCCCCCCCCCTGAAATAAGTGCTTGGCCTTATTTTCAGGGAGGTCTTATTTTTTTACACCCAGTCTTATTTTCGGGGAAACACAGTATCATTTCTAACTAATAAACAAACAATGGGAACTTTGTCCAGAATCCATTGAGAAAAAGCCTCAGTATAGTTATCTTTCTAATCTACAGAACAGAGAAGGAAAATGGCTCTGAAGGCCAGAACTTTAAATTTTTTTGTTTACTATGATTTTCATAAAGTCAATACAGTACTCCTTTTTTCAGGAGTATTATGGTAATGAGCTGTTGTTTAGTATTACACCCACTTCATTTCTTTGTGTTATTTTTGCCATTTTAATTGGAGTCTTGAATCTTGATTGCATGTCTCCCAAATAACTTTGGATTGGGATGAATCAAATTACGAACGAAGAGAGACCTGTGATTAGCCTGTAGACTATTTGTGCTAAGGTGTGTATACCAAATTACAATTACAGAAGGAATTCAATTGGTTGTTTTTGTGTGTGGGTGTGCTCATAAGTATTTCTGCTATGTCTTTTTTTCCCCCAGTTTTAAAGGAGTTTTTTTTCTCTTGTTCTTGGGAAGCAGGTAACTTTCACTTTTAAAAAGTGGCTTAAAAGAAAGAGTTAATCCCATATTCTCCCCAATTAAAATCCATAACACATTCTAGAGTTTAATCTCCCGGCATGGTTTCTTTTGAGCACCCCCACATCCCATGTAATTTAATCCTGATCTAAGACTTCGTGGCACAGGCCCTACAAAAGCATTTACAGCTATTTAAAAATCCCAATTGGATTTTTAAAAATTCAGCGCAGCTGCTGATGTTGTTTTCCCTAGACTGGTGCCCTTTGCAGGTGGAGTCTAGTTTCTTTCATCCCAGCTGGCATGTGCAGTGGTTACGTTAGCCAGAGAGCACCACGTTGAAAAAGACAACCTAAGAAACCGCGTAAATGAAGTAGAGCAGGTGTCTGGAGGTTTAGACTATGACAGGGGAAATCTTTTTGTACTGTAAGGAGTCTTGCTTTTCCACAAGTCAACATCAATTTAGAAAAGAGCACATTCCATGGATAGCATTAACCCATTAGAAGAGTCTTACCACCTAATCTCCTGCTTTTAAGTGTTGCTGGTTGATGGATGTACCCATACTCTATGCTTGTGCTTTTAAAGGACTTTTATTTTGAACTCAAGATGTGGATCTTATGGTATTAAGGAAAACAGAACAATCCTTTATGTAGCTGCACCTGCACCTTAACGCCTAATGAGTTTAGTTTGATGGAATCCAGAGCTCAGGAAGGATTATAAATTCTCGTTTGATTTCATTTACTTCTGAAATACCTTAAACCAGCTGTACCAGTCTGGAATCCAATTGGCTCTTCCAGACTGCTTTATTTTTCCTTTCTTTCTTCAGAGACCTGCTAATCTATTACATTTATAACTTTAACTTTCTAATGCACGCCCAATAACTAAGAGCAGAAGGATGGTTAAAGGAGGGGGAAAGCTG
The DNA here is from genome assembly GCA_017656035.1 of Myanophis thanlyinensis. Classification (NCBI taxonomy): domain Eukaryota; kingdom Metazoa; phylum Chordata; class Lepidosauria; order Squamata; family Homalopsidae; genus Myanophis; species Myanophis thanlyinensis. The sequence goes on from JAEANM010022051.1 coordinate 6,774, forward strand.
TTAAGAAATAAATTAGACGTATATAACTTTGAAAGCAAACGTCTTCTGAGTATGAAAGAAGCATTAAAAAAACCGTACTGCACTGCATTCTTGTTACATTAGGCATCTGAAGGAAGATGTTTTATTTGGGAGGGCTGAATCAGTGTCCTAAGCCAGGAATAGTTAAACCATGTTTTTTGAATCTGATACAATGGTTGGAATGACATATTGCACTGAACCCAAATCATAGATTGTAAACCACGAAAGGTCTGACTGGGATAAGTAAATCGTAGGTAAGGTTTAATATAGTATTTAATGTATTAATCGATTTGACCTAATTATAGCCTCTTCTCCTTGCTTCATTAGCTTACCTCAGGTTGCTTAGAAAAGTTCTCTTTACTTCTTTATTTTGCCAAAAACGGGTTGAAAAATTGGCCAGAAACGGGCTGGAAAAAGGGCCGGAAATGGAGGTCAAAACCTTTTCCCCCCCTTGTTTTCCTCTTCTAAATCTAGGTGCGTCTTATAGTGAGGTGCGTCTTATAATCAGAAAAATACGGTAAATTGTTCTAACTGTCAGGAAATTTCTCCTAAGTTGTTTCACTTTAAGATGACTATTATAACCGTAAACAGTTTACTCAACTAGAATTGAGCCCAAAATGTATGTTTTTAATTATCAAATTTGTTACGTGAGTTTTGCCCCACTTTACAACTTTTCTCGTCACCTTTTGTTAAGTGAATCACTGCAGTTGTTAAATTAGTAACACGGTTGTTCAGGGAATCTCGTTTCCCCATTGATTTTGCTTGTCAGAAGGTGACAGTGGGGGAATGACCTGACCCTGGGATGCTGCAACCATCATAAATGGGAGTTAGTTGTCAGCGTTTGAATGCAAATCACATAACCCGGGGGATGCTGCAATGGTCATAAGTGTGGAAAATGGTCATTAACCATTTTTTTTCTGTGCTGTTGTAACTTTAAACAGTCGCTAAGTGAACTGTTGTAAAGCAAGCAGTTCCTGTATGCATATATTTCTAATTCACTTATATAACTAGAGTAGGGATGTCAAACTCAAGGCCTGGGGGCCGCATCCGGCCCGCGGGATACTTAGATCTGGAAACAGCGAAGGACCAGTCTGTGGTGCTTCTGCCAGTAAAAATGGATTCCCGAGTTCCGTTTTCAGTTGCCACGGCCTCCTGCAACCCTCTGTCATTGAAAACGACCCTCCCGAGCTCCACTTTCACTGGCAGAGGGTTGCAGGAGGCCATGGTGGTCGAAAACAGAACTCGGGAGTCTGTTTTCACTGGCTGAGTGTTTGGGCCGCCACAGGCGCCCCCGACAGGAGTGACGCCCACCCTGAGCCCCCCCCCCCCCCCCAAGGTCAAACACAACCCTGATGCGGTCCTTGATGAAATAGAGTTTGACAACCCTGAAGTATAGGTTTTTTAACCTATATTAAATGATACAAACCCAACTACAAGTGCAGCCAGATGAGTTTGGAATTTCATCATGACACACAATACCTCCTGAATAAGTATTTCCTGAAACAGTGCTCTGCAAATAGGGCTAAATATGGATACAGAGGAAATAATGTTACCAAGGGAAAGAAAGCAGCAATGGCACACAAAAGCAGCATATATTTTATACACCAAACCCTTCAATCTGAGAACATTTACGTCAGACAGACCTGTTCCTCAGATAATAGGAGTGTGGTTACAACATACACATTAATTCAATGCTTAAATTTTTCCTATGTGGGTAGCCGTCAACAGTCCTTCGGCCCTATTACTCCCCGACTGATTTTTGTGGAGCAAAACCCCTTCCGGTAATGCTGCAATGGCCCCAGTTAGAATTAAAATAACTTTCCATTAACCATCTTCTGTATTTCTAGAACATATTTAAGTTGTTCGTCTTCTGACTGACTGTGGCATTGAATTAACAAACAAATTAATTTTGCTTTTCTAATCACCTACAGCTAGTAAGATTCCTTTTCACAACCCATCTGTTCTGAACCCATTTTTCAATATCTTTTTGGTGTGTTGTTTTGTCACTAAGTCAGTATTGGGTAGGGTATTTCTATTAAGATATAATAATAGCAGAATAAAACAAGTTAAACTATCCCACGGCTGTGTAGCCACGGTTCTCCTGACATCCTTTGAGAACATGACCATTGTTGAAGAGTATTGGTATTTGTAATTCAGCAAGTTCTTGACGTCCACATAGTCCTTACCTCTTTTCTGTGTAAAGATGGTATTTTTGCCTCATAATTGCAACCTACCATAATTGCAGCCTATTCTGATCTAGGGATTTTAATCTCTGGCCATCATTTTATGTTTGAACTCATTATTACATTCTTTCTTGGCAGTTGGGAGAGAATAAATATATGCAAAACATACCATTCTGGGAATGAGCCTCTTCTAAGAATTCTGTTCTCTCTCCTCTGGATTGTGCTAATCAGCCTGATCTGTAGGATGGTCCAGTGGTTTATAATGTTCTGGCTGGGATTACAGCTTCTACTTTGAAAATATAATTTACGAAAACTCCTCAACCAACCCCCAAACAGCAGGTTGAGCATGATCTGGAAGAGAAATTGAAAATTAAGGAGTTTTATGGAATGTTCTTTTCCCCAAATCAGAAAATATAACCCACCTCTTTAGAAGCATAATATGGAGAAGAGAAGATTGTCTCCATGCCCTAAGAGCATTCAGAAGCATCTTGAGAAGTTTTGTGAGGACTACCCTTGGTCTCTTGCAGCAGAGTTATTCTTATGAAATGCACTTCTATGTGAAGACTAATACATCGGCATCCAGCAGACAAATGCTAGGTCCCATGTGCTGTGGGCATTGGACCAGTGCTTAATCTAAGCCAGGGGTGTCAAACCTGTGACCCACGAGCCGCATGTGTCATGCGCTGGCCATGCCCATCCCCGGTTTAGCGATGGGAAAAAAGTTGTGATACATCACGTAACGTCAACATGACTCTTGAGTTTGACACCCTTGATCTAAGCCACTGTCGCAATCTCCAGCTTCCACGAATGTTCAATTGTTGGTTCTATGAACCAGTAAGACATACATATACTTCCTGGGACTTAACAAAGGATTAATTTTAGCAATATAATGGATCTGCCTGTTTCCAATTATTTTCTAGTCATATTTCTCCCTATCATAGTTCTGTTCCCAGCCCATTAAGAATTATTCTAGTGGGTAAGTTGGCTCAAGAAGAAATAGGAAAGAAAGCTCATGGTGCATCAAATGATGGTATTGAGTGTTTTTAATCAAACCAACCTCTCAGGACTCTCCAGAATTGGAAGTTGCATATGTCTTCTGTCAAACTGGCTTCGTGTCATTTCTCTTTCAATCTGGTGACCATTATTTTTGTTTTCTTCTTCCTGGAGAACCCTCTCCACAGTTTACAATATTCTAAATTTCGTTTTGCATTGCTTTTTCCTGCATAATTGTTAAGACTTCTTGGAGATTCTATGTATATTATGCTTTCTAACTTTAGTAGTATATTATATAAAAAGTATATGAGCTAGTGTACTAGTACAGAGTTTCCCAACCATTCTGGGTTGTTGACCTTTACTTATGCATGTGCACATGTGTACGGGGTGGTGGTGAGTATGCACGCAACATAAAGGGACGGTGAGAGCGGTCATCAACAGGCCATGGCCCACAGGTTGGGTACCCTTGTACTAGTATATTATATAAATAATTTAAAATGCTTTCTAAGAAGAAGCTGCAAGTTAGTTATTCAATATTGGGCAGCTCAATACAATTCTTTTTGACATAGGCTTGAAAAGATATGTCCTATGAGCATACACTATTCTTTTCCGGGAGCAAATGGCTATTTCAGACTTGCACAGATTAGTTTTCTGGGCTTTGATGCCATTTGAGAAGACCTCTGGAGAATTCAAGAAATAATTGGATCCACCTTCTTTTCAGCTCTGTCTTGTTGGGTTCCTACACAATGGTACTTTTGTTCACAGCAAATATGTTGACGTTAAAGTGTTTAATCTAGTACTATGGTATTTGGGGGGTCCCTCTAACATCTGTATATGTTAAGAAATGGTTTGTATTAAGAGGATTTGTTGACAAAGTAATAGCTAATGCTTATACACGAGCAGATGGAAAATCTCTTTCCCCCCCCCCTCTTTTATTCAGCAAGGAGGGGTGTTCCTTCTTTCCATTTGGGTTGCAGATGTGATATGCCCCTTTGCTATAAAATCTGTCTTACTTTATTTATAAGTGAAAAGTCTGTGTTGGGTGGGAAGAATGCTCAAAAAACTCACTGCTTTAGACTCTAGATCATTTGGTTTGCCACAACAATTATTTATTTATTTTATTAATCAATTTATTTTTAACTGGCCACTTCCTTCTCTCTGGAAAGAAGAAAATGCAGCACTAATAGTAAAAAGTAAAAATTGCAGATATTAAAAACATTAGATTATTAAAAGCTTGGGTAAATTAAAAAAAAAACCAGAATCCCATCCTCGACACATTGTAAGAGGAAAAAAGTTTGCCTCAATCCTGGTGGGTAGTTTTTTTCCATTGCAATGAAAATGTGAGGACAAAATCCCTTGATTCAAGCACTAGTTTTTAAGATTTCTGAAACTGAGGTTAGTCTATCGGTTAATGCTTTAGATGGATTTTTCCTACCCAGGCTTTCCAGATGTGCTTCCTAGCCAACAGATGTATGATGCCTGGACATGATGATGGTGTCAAGCTACAGCTGGAAACCCCTCTATTGAAGAAAGCTGGAATAAACATTGCTATCCTATGGAGCCCCTATGTGTGTGTGGTTGTGGTTGGGGGAGAGCTCTTGGAAATATATCTCAAGAATGAATTTTAAATCATTTCATAAAAGGGAATATTATTCAATTTACATTTGTTTGACTGTATCATAGACTAGTTTTGTTTTGTTTGTGTGTGTGTGTGTGTCTGTATGAAAG
>JAEANM010022052.1:0-11695 GCA_017656035.1 Myanophis thanlyinensis
GCCGCCGCCCCCCCACGCCACCCGACACTGACGCCGCTGCCCCCATGCCGCCGCCCCCCCCCGACGCCGACCCCCCCCCCGACGCCGACCCCCCCCTGTCCTCTTTTTTGGGCTATGAAATATGGTCAACCTATTCTAGCTCTTCTCTAGGGTAGCAGTTTTCTATCTTTCCCACTCTTCTGTCAAAGAGCCTGGATCCACCAACTATTTATTTATTTAAGAGATTTATATGGGTGCCTGTCTTATATACAATAACCCTGTGTGGCTCACAGAAAAAGCAATACGACAGAAAGAAAGGTATAAACCTAACATCAAAACTATACTTCATGGCATCCAAAACCCAACACTCTCATATTTGTTGAGCTCTCATCTCATTGTGGGCCACTGCCTTGAGGAACAGGCAGCACTTCATAGCCAATTCAAAGAGTGGAGGCCTAGTCAGGAAGGAGGCTAATTCCACAGGGCAAGGGCAGCTATAGAGAAGGGGTCATCCTAGGTTCCTCTAGATGACAACAGATAAGAGACTTGGAGTACACTCATCCTATGTGATGTGGGAAAGACCTCAGGGAGAGGTAATCTACATATAATTTGGCCCTGTGCCATTCAAAGCTTCAAAGGTGATAACCAATGCCTTGAAGTGCATCCAGAAAGAAATTAGAAGCCAGGACAGTTTGCACTGCAGCAGTGTGATATAGGTAGCCCTCGACTTACAACCATTCGTTTAGTGGCCATTCGAAGTTACAATGGCAGTGCCCTGAAAAAAAGAGACATGACTCTTTTTCACTTATGACAGTTGCAGCATCCCCATGATCATGTGATCAAAATTCAGATATTTGGCAACTGGCATATATTTATGATGGTTGCAGAGTCCCAGGATCATGTGATCACCTTTTGCAACCTTCTGACATGGAAAGGTGAATGGGGAAACCAGATTCACTTAATAATATTACTAACTTAACAACTGCAGTGATTCACTTAACAACTGTGGCAAGAAAGATCATAAAATGGGGGCAAAACGCACTTAAGAAATACCTTGCTTAGCAATGGAAATTTTGGGCTCAGTTGTGGTGGTAAGTTAAGAACTACCTGTATAAACAAATACACCATACAGACAAAAAGACAAAAAGGCAATTGTTTTCCAAGGAGAAATGTATATATTTACATGCATTCTGGTATTTGTCAATAATGTTAAGTTTTTATTATATCAAATTATAAAAATACTTTGGACTATCTTGACCACTATAGCTGCAAAACACATACATAATTAATAAATCAGAAAATTGTGATATTTCAAATAAGACCCTGAGATGATGTTTCACTAAACTGCCCAAATCAAAAGAACGTCAAATCTCACAGAAATGATAGTGATAAGGCGTTGCATCCAATTTCTTCCACAATCTTTTACTGATTTCCACTTATGAAAGGAGTGGAATCCAATGAAAAGGGATACATTTACATATATCCAAACTTTCTCCAGTTGGGAATCAGCAAAGAATCTGGGGTCTCTTAGAAATTTGGCAAATGCAAACTCTCTCAGTCCATCTTCTACAGAACCATCACTTCCTTTTTGACCCTTCTAATGAATCAGCTTTTCCTGACACTAGAATAACCAGTCTCAGTGGCTGATAGTGGTTGGAGTTCTTTCTCAATCCCTGGAAGAAGAAATGGATGGCTTTCAAAAGCTATCCTAGGATTATGAAGTCACAAATTTGGGCCACAACTCTAGAAGTTGTAGAAGTGTGACACAAGGATTGTTTAATATTCAAAGTATAGGAGGTAACACCTCCTATAATTGTTTTTAAATAACTTTTAAAAAAATAGAAAATGTGACAGATCATATTGCTTAATAACCATTATTCAATATTCTTGGAATACTGCATTTATCATTAAAAAATATTTTTATTTTGAAAGTTCATCCGGTTGTATCTCTTGTCTGATAACAAAAGAAGCATTTGTATTAGCGGATCAGCAGCAAATTAATATAAAGATTGCAATTGTTTAAAAGCATTAGCTTTAGAATATTCTAATAATAGAAATCTAATGCAAATTAGTCAAATTTCGTACATGAAAATCTTCAATTTAGCAAATAAATCCATACTTTTAACTATATATATACCACAAATTTTCCATTTCCAATTTCTTAGTCAGGCCCAGAGACATAACTCACTCGATAATTTTGAGCATAAACAAAGGCTGGAGGATTAACTTGAGCTTCTGAAGCCCCAAATCTATCATATCTGGAGGATGATGTAAACAAGCTTACATCAGCGCTCCAGATGAAGTCCATTAGTTCTACAGCACATGCAACTTCCACATTCAGAAGGTTGCAATGGCTACAATTAAGGAATTCATCCTCAAGAAAGAAAGAAAACATGAACGTCGGGAACTTGAATCTCAAAGGTTATACAAACCGTGCTAAGAGAAGCTGTGGGTTCTTCCATCAGAGGGAAAACAACGCTGAGAAGGATTCAGTGCATCCAGATGGGTAAGGACGATATTTCCGCCCAAGAGAAAAATGCATACACAAAAGGAAAATACAGCCACATTGGAGAACAACCAGGAGCTTTTCCTGGTGAAAGCAACTCAGCAGCTCCCCCATATGGATTTTCATTAAGTCTGCCTGGAGGGTGGTGTAATTTTTTTCCCTCTTGAGAAGCAGCAAACCCAATTTAAGTTTGATTTGAAAGCAAGGTCTGTGAAAATTCTCCACTTGTTTTCAAACAGGGAGTTTAATCTCCAACATGTAAGTGGCAAAAGGCCTCAGCACACATACAGAGCAGTGTATATTTAGCAATGGGTTATTGCAAGTACCCTAATGCAGATTTGAAGTCAATCCATTTTTTAAATACAGATTTAAGCCTCGGTACCCATTCTTTACCCATATGCATTTTACCATTACACTGACCAGGAATAACCTCTATTCTGCGTTAGGAACATTGATGTCATCAGCAATTTACAGAACTATTTATAGGTTTAGGAATATGGGACAGATCACTACCCCAAACAGAAATCTAACAGACGATACCCAAAATAACAATGGGATAAAAATTGCAGTCCACATACTAAATTTTAGCTTTAGTAAAGAATGGAGAAAATAAAACTGTGGTATGTACATCCTTATTTGGACGTATATGTTAGGGCGACCATATTTGATTTCCAAAAAAGAGGACGAGAAAAAAAAGAGTCTCTACTTACGAATTATGTTCCAAGATACGAAAGTATCTTGTACTTGTTCTCAAGCGGCGGGGGGGCGGCGGCAGGGGGGGCACAGCTCCGCAGCGGCTCTTCTCCTGCCGCCCAGGTGCTGCTGATGGGGAAAAGCGGCTCCCACAAGACAAGCACGCGCTCCATCGCGGGATTTCTAAGCACGATGGAGCGCATGCTCGTCTTGCCGTAGCCGCTTTTCCCCATTTGCCCGGATATGACATCTCCACTTTTTACGTCCAGTCCGGGGCATCCGGGTATAATTTATATTTATAAATTTATAAAACCCACCCGGATGCCCTGGACTGGACGTAAAAAGTGGACATATCCGGCCAAAAGAGGACGCTTGGTCACCCTAGTATATGTCAGTATGTCAAGTAAATGCATTACATATACATTATGCTATTTTGCTTTTGTCTGCAAAAACTGTGACATACAATTCTGTAGAGCAGGGGTATCCAAACTTGGGCACTTGTGGACTTCAATTCCCAGAATTCCCTGATGTGGGAATATAAAAAAATATAAATATATAAAAATATTTACAGACCGCTCACATCCTGGACATAAATTGTTTCAACTCCTACCCTCAAAACGACATTATAGGGCACTGCACACTAGGGCACTGCACACAAGAACAGCTAGAGTCTAGACACAAGAACAGCTTTTTCTCGGACACCATCACTCTCCTAAACAAATAATTCCCTCAACACTATTTATTAAGTCTGTATTACTGTTGTTCTCATCATTCCCATCACCTCGCACTTATAACTATAACTTTGTTGCTTGTATCCTTACAATTTATATTGTCTCCTAGTATGATTCGATTGCTTATTTGTACCCTATGACTATGATTAAGTGTTGTATTTTATGATTCTTGACAAATGTACCTTTTCTTTTCATGTACCCTGAGAGCATATGCACCAAAGACAAATTCCTTGTGTGTCCAATCATACTCAGCTAATAAAAAATTATATCTATTTATGTGGAGGTTTTGCTAGTGCAGTGTTTCTCAACCTTGGCAACTTTAAGAGGTTTGGACTTCAACTCCCAGAATTCCCCAGCCAGCAAAGCTGGTATTTGAGGGAGTCCTGGGCAATACAGACAGCCCTTCCCCTATTTTCCTCCTCCTCATCTGGGAATTAAGGAGGCAAAGCACCAGAAGTTTGTAAACGTTGCTGCCCTTCCATAAACCGCAACTGCGGGGGGGGGGGGGAACACCCCCTACTTTCTAACTTCGAAAGCCCTAAGCCAGCCAATCCCAGCGCCGACTGCTTTGCCCAGCTCCCAGAGTCCCTTGCGACCCTTACGTTTCCTAGCGCAAAATTCGAAGGGAATGAGTCACAGGGACCGCGGCACAGCCTTCTGGGAAGCGCAGTCCACGTGAAGCTCTCCGCTCCTTTTCTGTTTATATCGGTCCAAGCGCATGCGCGCTCCGCCGCTTCGCCTGCTCCATCTCGTTCGGTCGCTGACGTTCCCTCGCGCGCTCGCAATCGCTCCTCGTTGTCTTGAGAAAATGGCTGCCGTACGCCGCGCTCGCAGTGACTCCCGCTGCGTAGTTCGCTTTTCTGACCGAGAACTCTGCTAAATTTTCTTCCCTGCTTGGTACCCGTTCGAGAGGGAGGTGAATAAAGAGTCCCAAAAGAGACCCGACGGCCGTTGAGAGGCGGCGGAAACCTTCAACCAACCGGACAGGCCCGCCCGAGTTCGAAACGGCCACAGCGCTGCCGTTTAACGAGAGTGACAGTTGGACCGACGGCCTGGCTGCCTCAGCCTCGGCCTCAGCATGGTGAGGGGAGGGGCTGAGGAGTGGATGCGCGTGACGAGAGCGCGAGAAGGGCGGGGTGAGGAGGAGGAGGGGTGGGGGTCTCGCGCTCTAACGGACTCTCGCCGAAGCGGATAGGTAGCCCCGCCCTCGAGAGTGGGCGACGCGTGAAGGGGGGAGTCGAGGCGGGCAATAAAGCGAGCCTCTCAATCGCCTCAGTTCGGCCTCTCGCTGAATGTTTGTGGAATGTGATATATTTATATGTTTATAATTTAAAGGTGCTTCGCGAATAATTCTATAATAATTCCTCTCGTTAACAAAGTGCGCAAGGTAACTTTAGGATGTATACATACATACATACATGTACGCAGGTCTAGGTCTGTTCGGGTCTTTTCCTGTGTAAGTTTGAGAATATCTTCGCAAGGTTTCAGCGAGGTCCCACTCGCCATCTTCAGGCTGGTGCCTTCTGCTTCGTGCCAGGGCAAGTCTACGAAAAGTCTACGAAAACATACATACATACATACATACATACATTTTTATTTATTTAAAACGAAAGGTGCACAAGTGAGCACATCATCCAGTTCAAAACGCAATAAAGATGTAGAAGGCCAAACTGCAGCAGATTCCACCAAAAAAAAACCAAACATAGCCGTCCATTGCCAGAAGGTGCTGAAGCCTTTAATTAAATAAGCTGTTTTCATGTGATGTCAAAAACAGTTGGAATAAGATATTGGATGAATGCTCGGGAGGTCAGAATAGAAACAGGCACTTGTTTCTAGCAAATCCGAAAGTGCTAGCGAGAGTCTAAAGCAGTGGTGGTGAACCTTTTATTTATCGAGTGCCGAAAAGTATGCACTTTGCGCATGCCATCCACACTTGCCTGTGGCTCCTCCACGTGCGCTGCATGTGCAACTGCACCATCTGCACATGCATGCAGCTTTTTCACATGCAATGCATGTGTGCTGTGTGCAGGCACTCATGCATGCACAGTGGATGCCCGAAGACCAAGTGGGTCTCTGCAATCACGCATGCATGCTCACCTGGAGGTAAGTTGGCTGACAGCTTGTGTGCCCAGCAAGATGGCTCTGTGTGCCACCTGTGGCACCCATGCCATAGGTTCGTCATCATGGGTCTAAAGTGACATTTTGCACTGCTTTCTTTCTTGTTCATGTGGTTGTTTTAAAAAAAAGCCCAAACAAACCACAATATCATTAGCTTAATAACTTTGGCAAAGGTAATTTTTTTAAAAACCATCAGTCATACAGGAGAAAATAATTAGGTGGGTGCATACAATTTAACTGCGATTTGTTGAACAAGCTGTAGTGACTGTATTTACTGAGATTTTTTTTTTGTCACCCACTTGCCAATTCTATGGCTTACAATATATGAAATAAAATTTTAATAAAACCATAAAATGCCTTAGTAAAACCAATAAATACAGGTTTGTCTTTAAAAGGTCTGTTTTTGTCATCTTCTGAAACATGGAAGAGACACACCTGACTTGGGCATGGTGTTCCAGTGGGAAGAGTCTTGCTGAGAAAATCAAGCCTCTGGGTTCCCATCACATTTTTTTTCTGATCTGGGATATCCATTCTCTAATAGATCATGTAGGTGGTGAAGATTTTACATGAAGGAGACTGTTCCAAAGGTTACAAAGGCCCAAGCAGAAAAGTATCTAAGGGCTTGATATCTCTTCTGCAACAGTTATCAGATTGATACCACCCTAAGAAAAAAGTGGAACTGCTTCAAAAAAACTCTTCAATTCCCCTTTCTTGCAAACAGCTCAAAAAGATACCAAGTTATGATATTGAATCTTGCAGAGAGGTCTACAGGAAAGGAGAATGCATCACAGCTCTTTCAAGTTGCATCTACAAAAACAAGGGCTCAGTTTCATGTTTTGTTTAGAAAGGATCCAGATAATCTGTCTCATCCAGGACCCTTTTGTAGTTGAAGCCTTAGCTATCTTTTCTGCAGCTTTTTCAAGCAGTAGTAGGTTGGATAAGTAGATCCAGGGAAACATTTTTTTAAGAAGAGAGAACTATTTAATGGTTGGGCATTGCCCGCTCCTTCTTTAGCAGTGCATTGATTTATCAGCTGAATCCATGTGCTCCAGTTCTTGTTAGAAGTTCATATTGAAGAGCAAGGATCTAATTTGCACTTACAGTAGCCTCCTCAGGCATACCACAAACAACAGTTGACAAATTACAATTTACATACTGCACCAAATCAAATCTAAACTGTTAAAAACTTTTTGGGTATGTATAGTGTATAAATTTGATTGTCTCTCTCTTCCCCTGCTTCGTGAGAGGTCTTGCAGTTTAAATTCATGGAAATTAATAGTTCATAGAAAGCCCTGAGAATTATCTTAAGTGGGACAGTTTTACAAATTGAAATAAAAATAAACACAATATTCTCTTTATATAGAGAGTAGAAAGCATGGGAGTTGGAGAACATCAGACAGGATGGGCCTTTTAACTGAACAGTTTTTTAAATCAGGGGATGATGTACATCTGTATTATTGCTTGTCATCTAGTTCCAGGGAAGCAGTTAGCTTTCTTCAACATTAAACTTGATAACAGAGATGAGGGAGAACAAGTTGAAATTAAATCTAGACAAAACAAAGGTGTTTTCAGAAAACAGAAAGCTGGATTTGGAGAGTGGTAAAACCTGTTTTGGATGAGATTGCCCTCCCTCAAGAGGAACAGATTTGCCATTTGAGAGCAGTCTTGAATCTGCAGGTGTTTATCTTACGCCTGTCCTTGAAGAGTACTTGAAAATAGTAATGGTACAAAAATGCAATAGATAGATTACTATCTGATACAGGATACAAAGATCAGACAATGCTTGTAGTGAAAGATTTGTATTGGGCTTAATTATTTGAGGTACTGCCTTTCTTATTGTGACTCTACCCATTTAGTAAGATAACAAGAGAGACCTTTTGGAAGATCACTGTGGTACCTCTTATAGAGCATCAAAGTAATAGCTCCAAAAAAGTATGTTTGGTTTGCAATCTCCCGTCCATGCCACTAGTGGATACTATTTTGTCAGGAGGATTATAGAGTTGGCTTCAAGATAGAATGACAATCAAATTTTGTTCCATCTGAGAAGGAATCATTTTTCCAGTTGTATGTGTATGCATACACACTGAGCATCAGAAATGTTTGTTGAGTTTTCTACATTGTGATAATGAAAATCTTAAACACCTGGAACAGTTCTGAAATTTTAAGTGAAGCAATAAAAAATCCTTAAAACTAATGAAACAAATAGCAACTGTGACAAGTAAAATCTCAAAATCAATTTATTCCCTGGGTGGATATACCATAGGAAACACCTGCCTCTATAAGATCATTAAAGGAATTTCAGTAAACCATAGAATCACTAAGACATCCTATCATGAATGTAAGGATTGATTAGTCCTATATTGAAGCAATTACGTAGGTAACCTAGGGATAGGCATAACTTGTTTAAGGCTTTTCATTAACATTGGAAATGTCTGAGCAACTCATTATAATTTTTGTTAGTATCTGTGATTTTAGAATACTAATATATAATGACTTGGAATACTAACTTGACCTTTCTTTATTAGGCAGAAGGAGAAGAAGATTCTTGCTCTGACATAGTAAAAGAGGATGACAATGACAGTTCTGGTGAAGCAAATCTTGAGGTGTGTTGTTTTATCTTCACTCGTGTGGTGTTATATACAATTTTATTCTTTATTCCATGTTCCTTTGTACTTTTGTCTCAACACTTTAAAACTTCCCTTTATATTAGCTTTAAATTGAGACAGTTTTATTTTGGGGGATACTGTTGCAATGATCCTGGAAATAATTATTTTTTCATAAGAATATTGATTAGGGAGCATGAAAAATCAACAGAAAAATATTTCTATCCCTGTGACAGAAATACTTTATATTCTTGATAGGAACATACATCCCTAGAAATGCAGTATTCCTTTTTTTTTCTATCTGTAGAACTTTAGCTGCTGCTTCTTATAATGTTTATTGATCATTCTTCAAAAATGGATTTTTAGGCAGAGCTTCAGATGTTCAGAGCCCAGTGGATGTTTGAACTTACCCCAGGGGGGAGCTCTACAGGTCTGGAAACTCGATCCTGCAGAACAAGAGGGTCTTTATTAAAGACCATAGATACCAAAGGGAAACTCGAACTTGCAAAAGAGGAAAAGGTAAACAATTTAAACCTCCTAAGAGCCATGGTGGTGCAGTGGTTAGAATGCAGTATTGCAGGCTAATTCTGCTGACTGCCAGCAGTTCGGTTCCCACTGGTTTAAGATTAACTCAGCCTTCCATCCTTCCGAGGTCAGTAAAATGAGGACCCAGATTGTTGGGGGCAATATGCTGATTCAACCGCTTAGAGAGAGCTGTAAAAGCACTATGAAGCGGTATATAAGTCTAAGGGCTATTGTTATTGCTTTTGCTATTTCTAAACTGTTAACATTCATCTTTTACTGTTTCACTATGTATAAAGTGTAACCTAATTTTTAAAATTTCTATTCTTATAATTGAGCTCTATCTTATTTTATTGAAATAATGCTATCAGTATTATGAGAAAAAATGCTTGTCCTGAATTCCCTGTACATTTGTTTGGATCTATGTTCAAAGAAGCAAAGACACAAATATGATTAGAAACATGGTCAGATATTGAAGTAAAAAAAATTACAGGATTGCAGTGCACTTAACATGATTAACATTGAAGTAATCAGTTTGGTCCATAATTAGATTGTTTATTAAAATTTAATTAGCCATGGAAAAACTGCTTTTGATTTTTTAAAAAAATTAGTATCAAAAAATACTAATAGAAGGTTATATTTATTACTTAAGTCAATTTTCTTTGCTTACATGGTAAGGGATTCCAAAAACAAATGACTAATTTTTGTGCAGGCAAGAGAACTGTTCCTGAAGGCAGTGGAACAAGAGCAAAATGGAGCTCTTTATGAAGGTAATCTAACATTCCAATTTAATGTCATATATTAATTTCTTGGACCACGCACCTTATGAGATAAAACTATTTACTGTTATAGTGAAAAATACAATATAAAGATTATTAAGAGGCAAAATGGTTGTCAAGCCCCCAGCATATAATTTGTATATATACTGTTGTTCTATGGGAGGTGTTGAGCTCCATCTAGTAGCCAGAGACAAATCCTTTATTGTTTGGAAACTGATAATGGCTCTTGAAGGCATCCATCTTCCCATCATCCCTCATTCCAAAAACAAGTGTAGTTGAAAGACATCAAGCAGTCATTTCTCTTCCACTTTCCTTAGTGCTGTGTTGCTGCAGTGTGTCCTGGCCCTTCTGAAAAGAGTCTGAACGCAGCTTCTTTTATGTTCAGTGGGATGTTTGCTTGCGAAGCTGAGGATCTGGTCCATGTGAGTGTGTTTGTGGTAGACATGGGTTTCCAGTTCTGTTGCTTATTCTCCTTATGTCAATATCAAGGAATGTGAGTCTTTTGTCTGTTTCCTCTTAATGTGTGAATTTGATCCTGGGGAATACGTTATTGAGTAGATGGTGTGTTTCTTTAATTTGGGAGCATTTGGTGATGACAGAGGTGTCGATGCAGCATGTTCAAAATTTTGGTTGGATGGTGGGTAGGTCTATGGATTCAAGTCATTACATGACTGCTTCTGCTATTAGGCCTGACATGGGTGATCCCATCGGGATGCCTTGTACTTGCAAGTACCGTAGATTTTCCCATTAAATTTGAAGTATGTGTTGACACATAGTTCCAGAAATTTCATGATGGTTTCTATGGACATGGTGTGTTCTGTGGCAGAGTTACCGTTGTGGGTTATGGTTAGTGTTAGGGTTAGTGTATTTAGTGAGTAGGTGATGTATGGTTTGTTTAGCCAGGTTGGTATCATGGTGACAAGTGCAGTGACATTGAAGAAGATTTCTTCCTTGTTGATCTTGGTGTGCTTGATGAGTTGGAGAAATTGTTTTGGGGAGTTTATTGAGTGGGTTGAGTCATTGACCACATGTCTGAGAGTTTCCCCTACAGGCTTTTTGCTAATTTGTACATCAGTATTCCCAGTAGAGACATAATTGAGTGTAAAGAGATCCCGTTCTTGTGTATTCTTGGGAGTCCATAGAACTTGGATGTGGAAGAGTCTTGTGATTTCATGCTTTTTCTCTCTCGTGGTGTTAGCTATTTTTCTGTTTCCATTTTCCTTAGGGTGTCTTTTATTTTCTTCTGTAGCTGTTTTGTTGGATCTTTGTGGATTATTTGGCAGGTGTCTTCGTCATTTAAATAATTTTCAGTTTTGCTGATATAGTCAGTTTTGTCCATGACCACAGTCAGTCCACATTTGTCTGCCAGTGGACTGACAATATTTTCATCTTGTTTCAGTTTCTTTAGTTCTCTCTTCTTGTGCCTGAGTGTTGCATTGTGTCTGTTGCATTGTATGTTGGGGATGATTCTTTGCTTGATATCTTCTTGTGTTTCTTGGTCCAGGTAGTTTGATTTTAAAATGGATTTGAGATTGGCTGGGAATTCAATGGGATCAATGTCTTTGTGGCTGAAATTGAGGCCATGTGTGAGGACAGTCTTTTCATCATCTGATAGAGGTTTACTGGATAGATTTTTAATTCATAATATTGAGTTGTCATCTTGTGGTTTTGAGGTGATGGTATTGAGTTTCTTCTGTAGTGAGTTGCGCTTTGGGGTTGGTATTTTGTTGGCATTCCTGTGGTTTTATTTATTTATTTATTTTT
>JAEANM010022053.1:0-11694 GCA_017656035.1 Myanophis thanlyinensis
AGACTATCCAGGCAGAAATTAGTGACAACAGTGTGCCGTATATATTGGTTAATTGTTTATTCTGCTGGTATTTTAAAAATTCAGGGAGGCTGGTATAGATCTATTTCAAGCTCATTTGCTATCATCAGCCGGTCATATTTTAAAAAATACCAGCAGAATAAACAATTGGCTAACATGTATATACGGCACATAGTTGTCGCTAAACAGATTTCTAAACAGATGATATATATATTATATTTTAATTTTTATACCGCCCCCTCTCTCCCGAAGGACTCAGGGCAGTGTACAGCCATCTAAACGAAAACACAGAATAAATAACAGTTTAAAAACAAATTAAAATTTAACTAATTTGGATGGCTGATAACAATTTAAAAATTCAAAATTTTAAAATGATTAAAGATTAAAATTTAAAACTGATTTAAAACCCCCAACTAATAGCACCAGGCCAGACTGGCCTGTTGGAACAAATAGGTTTCTAATGTGTGCCGGAAGATCTGCAGGTTTCCGGATCTCCGGGGGCAGTTAGTTCCAGAGGGAGGGTGCCCCCACAGAGAAGGCTCGAACCCTCGGGGCTGCCAGACAACAACGTCCAGGCAATGGAACCCCGAGGAGACCTGCCCTGTGGGAACGCACTGGCCGGCGGGAGTTTAATTTCTGAATTAATCTCAAATTCTCAAATCAAATCACAAAAGTCTACAATAATTGAACCAACTGGCTCACCTGGCTCAAGTCATTGTATTAGCATGACTTCTTACTCTAAACACATTTTGTTTTATTAATCCAATCCAAACACACAAAAGTGTAAACCATGATTTGCAAAGAAAAGTGGCTGGGTTCGAGCAAACCACGGTCCGGTTTCATGTGAAGGATGCTCACAGACTTCTCTGCAAGACAGGCAGGTCATCGATCTGAAACCCATAAAGGACATACTGAACTCTAATCTCAGTTAAAACAGAACATGAGGCAGAATGGGGTTACGTGCTGGGTATGTTTGTTAACTCAGGTTGGATCAGATGTTCATCGGAACGCAGCTCTTATCATCCAATTATTGACTTAGTAATTCATATTTGATATATTTGGGCAGATAGCAGTGAGCAAATAAGCTGCAGATAATGATCTGCAAACTTTCCCAGAATTCACCACCATCCCGGACTATATTTGTCACCACTGTGCCAGGTTCGGTTCAGTGCGACTGTTGGGGTTTCCTGCCAGCTCTTCTTGTGCACCTGCCAGCCTCTCTCTCTCTCTTCCACCAGCCCCATGGCGCACTCCCAGCTCGCCTGCCCTCTCGTCCTCCTCTGCTCCCTCCTGATGCTGCCCTCGGTGCTGATGCTGGAGGGGGGAGTACCTGGGGGTCGTAAGACTATATCCCTCACAGATGAAACGATGCAGCAAGGCGTTGCCTTCGCCATAGAAAACTACATCCAGCGCACCGATTGTCCCTTCTGTTTCATTATACTGAGAATTCTGGAGGCAGACGTCCAGGTATGTGTGTGAGAGACAATCGGGGTAGGTGGGCAACCTCAGTGACTTCGTGGGGTGCTTGGTACACTGAGCTTGATTGTTTCCTAGACGTTTCATTACCAAGCTAGATAACATCATCAATGCACTGATGAATATTCCAACGATTTTGGGAAAGGGTTTTGGAAACAATGGAGGGGGAAACAGGGAGGGGAGCACGGGACGTAATTTGGAGTGGGTGTTCCAGGGAAGGGGTGAAATGTGTCTTGAGAAAATTGTGAGCAGAAAGGACATGACTGTTTGGTACAGAAATATTTCCTTCCAAATTGATATTTTTGCTCTCAAGCTGTATAATCCTTCCAAGATTGCAACTGATGAAATTAAGCATGTTTCAGAATTTATGTATAATTAGTGTTTTTGCTGTAATTACCTAATTACTATTACACCTATCTTTAAAATCCAGGAGGCACCTGATGGCTTCATATATGATTTTACGGTGGAATTGGGAACAACAATATGCGATAAGCGCGAGTCATTGCCATCCAGAGAGATCCAGAATTGTCCGTTTCCTCTAATGGAAGAGCCAGAGGTGAGATCAGATACCAAATTCTGGTGATATTTTTGCAGCTGGATTGATGAAATCTGTGTTGTCTCAGTTTAGCAGCCACTTCTCTAAACCAGATTTTAATGCTTTCATGGATGATTTCTATTCATAGACCATAATAAAAGAAATAAATGTGAAGCCGAGTTATAAAAATGAAAATTATGAGTTTCAATGGGGATAGAGGAGAGCGAGCCCCTCACCTAGGGATTCACACAACATCTTAACTGGGTTAGTTTTGCCCCTCTATGTATTTGTAGGTATTTCCCAGCAGACAATCTGATTACCTTATGGACCAATCCTCTCCCTTAGACTTTATATATTATCCCATATAATAAACCTTCTGTGACAAAGGATTGTTGTTTTGGGGTACCTGAAGTCACATCCCTGCTCGTCCTTTCCTTCTGCAGGCTAAAGGACCCCAGTTCCCTCCATTGCTATTCTAGGGACTTACTTCCAGACTCCGCTCTGAGCCCAGTTCATTGCAGGTGGCTTATGGCAAGTTTCCCCGTCATCCAATGCACCGCCAACTATCTTAAGCACTGACTCTCTGGGTTTTTCTCTTTTCTTCCCTTCCAGATACTAATCTGCTACATTGAGGCCTGGTCCCTTTATTTCCTGCGTGATATAGAGGTGAGACGCATGAGGTGCTCACTTTTCGAGACCAACAAGGGCAAAAGACCCTGAGTGGGTCCAGTAGCCAAGCAACCTCTTGGATGCAGCTTGGTTTCTTCCAACAAGATCCCACGTGTGGCCATTCACAAATCATGAATGAAATGGTTCATTGAAGTCCAAATTCTCCTTTTCTGAGTTTCTGAAATTGTTCCATGACATACATGGGGGCCTTTTCTCACTCCTCCATTCCATCCTCTTTTCTATCATCTTCAAGAAGACAAATCGATATTTTGTTAATTCAGTTACTCTTAATAAAGCTATCAGCATCATGTTCCGACTTGTGTTCCTTTCTTGTCCAAATCCCGTCCAACCTTCGTATTTTCACACCCACAGCACATGGACACAATGGCTTGTTCCAGAAAACCTCTCGCTAGGAAGACTTTGCTTTGTCCAGCTGGGGGAAATAGGGGTCTGGCCTGGGCTTTTGCTTGACCCTTCCATGTGTTGTGGCTGCATCTCTCTTATCCAAGCTTCATAAAAGTCTGACATTAGCAACTGGGGAGGGGGGGGGAGATTGGACTCTAAGGAAGAAGATGGGGGGGGAGTTTGGAAGCCCAGCTGAGCCTTGTGAGAAGTTCCAGCCAGCCAAGATCAACTATGGATATGCAGAGCTGGGAATCGAGCACCTGTTTCCCAAACAATATTCCTGCACCTGTATGGACATTCATCGATAACCGGGGGAACTCTAGTGAATCTCTTTCCAAAACACAGGCAGAAGCATGTGAGGAATAGCCACATCTCTGCAAGAGCAGCACAGAGAATTATACGCATTTCATCCCATCAGAAACCATGTTTACCCAATCAGAGACAAAGGTTCCTTACCAACGTGGGTCTTTCTCTTCAAAGGTTTCCTTGTTCAGGCCCCCGTCTCTGCCCCCCCTTCTTAATGGAGCATCCCTATAGTTCTGTGTCCCTATAGTTTTATTCCACAGAATGCTTTTAGATAACTCCCTGCTCTGCTTCCTTTATCTGTGGGTCTTGAGATTCCTGGGTACCAATTCATGTTTTCAAGGATGTAACTAGCAAAGGGCAGAAAAGAGACACAGAAGCGAGATAACAAGCTTGGCACTAATGCCAACCAGTAGCAAGGTTACAATTCTTGGCCAAGATAACATTAGTTCCTAAGAATTAATTTGTGACAGTATAAGCAGGAGTCAATAACAAAAGTCAATTCATTTCTAGCAGTATATAATATCAGAAGCAAAAGGGAAATATTGGTTTAAGCAATAACAACCATATGTCAGCATAAGCAATTACTAATAAAAGCAAATATAACACCTATTGTTTGATAACTATACTCCTTCAGAGGACTCACTGTACGTTGTGGGCAAGAGTATATATGATATCTATCAAATATAGGTGTAAAAATCAAGGACTGGGGAAATAAAGTTATTCTGCACAGTGAGAATATTATGGCTGCTTGGCATCTCATGCTAAAGTCTGGTTTTCTGAATTAATCTCAAAATCTCAAATCAAATCACAAAAGTCTGCAATAATTGAACCAACTGGCTCACCTGGCTCAAGTCACTGTATTAGCATGACGTCTTAGTCTAAACACATTTCGTTTTATTAATCCAATCCAAACACACACAACTGTAAACCATGAATTGCAAAGGAAAGTGGCTGGGTTCGAGCAAACCACGGTCCGGTTTCATGTGAAGGGTGCTCAGGGCCTTCTCTGCAAGACAGGCAGCACTTCGATCTGAAACCCATAAAGGACATACTGAACTCTAATCTCAGTTAAGACAGCAAATGAGGCGGAACGGGGTTACGTGCTGGGTATGTTTGCTAACTCAGGTTGGATCAGATGTTCATGGGAACGCAGCTCTTATCTTCCAATTATTGATTTAATAATTCATATTTGATATATTTGGGCAGATAACGATGGGCAAATAAACTGCAGATAATGATCTGCAAACATTCCCAGAATTCACCGCCATCCCAGACTATATTTGTCACCACTGTGCCAGGTTCGGCTCAGTGTGACTGTTGGGGTTGCCTACTAGCTCTTCTTGTGCCCCTGCCACCCTCTCTCTCTCTCTTCCACCAGCCCCATGGCGCACTCCCAGCTTGCCTGCCCTCTCGTCCTCCTCTGCTTCCTCCTGATGCTGCCCTCGGTGCTGATGCAGGGGGTGAGACATCCTTGGATTCGTAAGCCTATACTCGTCACAGATGAGACGGTGAAGGAACTTGCTGACCTCGCCATGGAACAATACAACGAGCGCACTGATTGTATCTTTTGTTTCAGGATGCTGACAATTCTGGAGGCAGAAATCGAGGTATGTCTGTGAGAGACAATCGGGGTAGCTGGGCAGCCTCAGTGGGTCCATGCAGTCCTTCGTACACCCTGAGCTTGATCATTTCCTAGACGTTTCATTACCAAGCTAGATAACATCATCAATACACTTGTTATGGAATTAAGGAACTGACCAGGAATTCCGGGATCAAACAGAAAACGTTTATTGCGCAGGTTCAAGCTGCAACATAAGCCAAAAAGCTTGAACTCCTGAAGAGTTCTGATCCAGTTACTTTTGTATTTGCAAGATAATGGAAACAGGAGAAACAAATACTCTGTATATGGTCATGTATACATTTGGCATATCATGATTGGTTACAATATTGAGCACCCCCTTATCCCAGCTATCCCCTGCCTGTTTCTAGGGAAGCTAAATATCTTCTGCTCTTTTAATAAAATAGGTCACAGGTTTCTTGCATTCTAACTAAAGTTTCTTGCTGTTATGTTTGCGATTAACTCTGCTCTGCAGTTTAAGTACAGGTGTGAATCTGAGTTTTGGCCTTTTCCATCTCCTGTGTTCTTCACACCTCCCTCTTACCTGAACAACAATCTTCTCTGACCTTATGTGTCTCGTTTCTGTACTCTTTCTCAAGTAATGCTCTGTCCTATTTTATGTCATGTTTCACTTTACAACCTGCCCACTTGATGTCCAGCTATCCTTTCGCACACATGCACATTTGTTTCACGTGGCTTCTTGTATCCTTTCCCATATTATACTGATGAATATTCCAAAGATTTTGGGAAAGGGTTTTGGAAACAATGGAGGGGGAAATGGGGAGGGGGGTGCTGGATATAATTTGGGGTGGATGTTCCAGGGAAGGGCTGAAATGTGTCTTGAGAAAATTGTGAACAGAAAGGACATGACAGTTTGATACAGAAATATTTCCTGCTAAATTGATATTTTTGCTCTCAAGCTTTATAATCCTTCCAAGGTTCTAATTGATGAAATCAAGCATACTTGGGAATTTATGTATTATTACGGTTTTTGCTGTAATTACCTAATTATTGTGGTACTTTTTTTTAAAATCCAGGAGTTGGTTGGAGGCTCCACATACTATCTTACAATGGAAGTGGGGATAACATTGTGCAATAAGCGCAAGTCATTGACATCCAGTGAGATCCAGAATTGTCCGTTTCCTCAAATGACAGAGCCAGAGGTGAGATCAAATACCAAATTCTGGTTATACTTTTGCAGCTGGATTGATGAAATCTGCCTTGTCTCAGCTTAGCAGCCTCTTCTCTAAACCAGATTTTAGTGCTTTCATGGATGATTTCTATTCATAGACCATAATAAAAGAAAGAAATGTGAAGCCGAGTTATAAAAAATGAAAATTATGCATTTCAGTGGGATAAGGGAGAGCGAGCCCCTCACCTAGGGACTCACACAGCATCCTAACTGCGTTAGTTTTTCCCCCTAGATATTTGTAGATATTTCCCAGCAGACAATCTGATTATTTTATGGCCTAATCCTCTCCCTTACACTTTATATATTATCCCATATAATAAACCTTCTGTGAGAAAGGACGGTTGTTTTGGGGTACTTGAAGTCACATCCCAGTTCATCCTTTCCTTCTGCAGGCTTAGGGACCCCAGTTCCCTCCATTGCTATTATACTGTAGGGACTTATTTCCAGACCCTGCTCTGAGCCCAGTTCATTGCAGGTGGTTTATGGGAAGTTTCCTTGTCATCCATGTCAGCGCATTTAATTTGATGCACCCACAACTATCTTAAGCACTGACTCTCTGGGTTTTTCTCTTTTCTTCCCTTCCAGATACTAATCTGTGACATTGTGGCCTGGTCCGGTCTTTTCCCTGATGAAAAAGAGCTGAGAAGCATAGACTGCATACCTGCTGAGATCAACATGGGCAAAGGATCCTGAGTGGGTCCAGCAACCAAGCAACCTCCTGGGTGCAGCTTGGTTTCTTCCAACAAGATCCCATGTGTGGCCATTCGCAAACCATGAATAAAATGGTTCATTGAAGTCCAAATTCTCCTTTTCTGAGTTTCTGCAATCGTTCCATGAAATACATGGGGGCCTTTTCTCGCTCCTCCATTCCATCCTCTTTTCTATTAAGAAGACAAATTGACCTTTTGTTAATTCAGTTACTCTTAATAAAGCTATCAGCATCATGTTCTGACTTGGGTTCCTTTCTTGTCCAAATCCCGTCCAACCTTCGTATTTTCACACCCACAGCACAAGGACACAATGGCTTGTCCCAGAAAACCTCTCGGAAGAAAGACTTTGCTTTGTCCGGCTGGGGGAAATAGGGGTCTGCCCTGGGCTTTTGCTTCGCCCTCCCATGTGTCCTGGCTGCATCTCTCCTATCCAAGCTTCATAAAAGTCTGACATTAGCAACTTGGGGGGGGGGGGGGGGAGATTGGACTCTAAGGAAGAAGATGGGGGGGAGGGAGGATGGAAGCCCAGCTGAGCCTTGTGAGAAGCTCCAACCAGCCAAGATCAACCATGGATATGCAGAGCTGGGAATTGAGCGCCTGTTTCCCAAACAATATACAAGCACCTGTTTGGATATTCACAGATAACCTGGGATGGCTGGGAGGGAAGAGAGAACTTTCCTTTGCGTTGTTTGCACGGGAAAACCTGAGACTCAGTTTTGCTACTTCTGCAACCATTTATGGTTCCATAAAGTATACTCTTGGCAAAAACAATTTTGTGACCTTCTTGGAAAGGCCAGCTGTCTAGAGGGCATGTGCAGTTATTTCTTGGATTCTCTTTCCATCCGGAGAATTCTTCAGGCTCCAGGAAACCCACCTGGGCCCTCAAAACCTAGCTGGGCCTGACTTTGCCAGATGCATCATACAACTGCAGAGTTTCCAGAAGTTTGGAAAACAACCAAATTCCTTCAACATTCAGCATCATTCATCATTCTCCTTTTTTCTGTCTCTCCCTTCCTCCACGTATCTTATCTATCTATCGGTCCATCCATCCATCATCATTCAGCATCTGGCAGCTGTTTCAGTTCCCACCAAAGATGCTTCAGAGATCTCAGATGCGCTCTCTTCCTCATAGGTGGGATAGTCATGGGTTAAAAAGGACCACGCAGGGCCAACCGTCCCACTCAGTCATCTAGGAAAGAAAGACTCCTGGCCATTTGTTTTTGCCAAGGGAATACTTTAAAGGAAAAGGTAAATGATCCCCTCTCATATATGTGCTAATCGTTCCTGACTCTAGGGGGCGCTGCTCATCTCCTTTTCTAAACGGAAGAGCCAGCGCTGTCTGATGACAATTCCGTGATCATGTGGCCGGCGTGACTAAACAACAAAGGCGCACAGAGTGCTGTTACCTTCCCACCAAGGGGGGTGGGGGGGGTTCCCTATTTTTCTACTTGCATTTTTTACATGCTTTCAAACTGCTAGGCTGGCAGAAGCTGGGGCAAGTAACAGGACCTCACTCCATTATGCGGCGCTAGGGATTCGAACTGCCAAACTGCCGACGTTGGTGATCGACAAGCTCCGCATCTTAGCCACTGAGCCACCGGGTCCCTTGGTTCTTTAGAGATTAAGTCAATTGCTCTTTGTGATGGCCCAGAAATACAGGTAGTCGTCAACTTATAACCACAATTGAGCAATTTTATATTGTTTGGGAAACAGGCGCTCGGTTCCCAGCTCTGCATATCGATAGTTGATCTTGGCTGGCTGGAACTTCTCACAAGGCTCAGCTGGGCTTCCATTCCACCACCACCCAATCTTCTTCCTTGAAGTCCAATCTTCCCCCCACCCCTCCCCAGTTGCTAATGTCAGACTTTTATGAAGCTTGGATAGGAGAGATGCAGCCACGACACATGGAAGGGTCAAGCCAAAGCCCAGGCCAGACCCCTATTTCCCCCAGCTGGACAAAGCAAAGTCTTCCTAGGGAGAGGTTTTCTGGGCCAAGCCATTGTGTCCTTGTGCTGTGGGTGTGAAAATACGAAGGTTGGGTGGGATTTGGACAAGAAAGGAACACAAGTCAGAACATGATGCTGATAGCTTTATTAAGAGTAACCGAATTAACAAAATATCGATTTGTCTTCTTAATAGAAAAGAGGATGGAATGGAGGAGCGAGAAAAGGCCCCCATGTATGTCATGGAACAATTTCAGAAACTCAGAAAAGGAGAATTTGGACTTCAAGGAACCATTTTATTCATGGTTTGCGAATGACCACACATGGGATCTTGTTGGAAGAAACCAAGCTGCACCCAGGAGGTTGCTTGGCTGCTGGACCCACTCAGGATCCTTTGCCCTTGTTGGTCTCGGCAGGTGAGGTCCACCTCAGTCCTCCAGATTAGGAGCAGCTCGAGCCCATCACCCGTGTATCTTTGAGCCAAGGACGGGACCAGATGTTAAAATTGCAGGTTAGTTTCTGGAAGGGAACAAAAGAGAAAAACCCAGGGAATCAGTTTTTAAGATAGTTGGGGGTGCATCAACTCTGTTAAGATTCAAATTAAATGTGCTGACATGGATGACGGGGAAACTTCCCATAAACCACCTCTAGTCAAAGGGATTTTAGCCTGCCCCTTCCCCCCTTTTTAAGAGAACTTGCAGAGTTGCCGTGCAGACTACAATTCCCATCTCAGTAGTATAATAGCACTACAAGTAAGTTCAACTCCCAATGAATTTCAAGGCAGGTTGAAAGATCCCCTAGCTTATTCGAGGGAACCAACCCACCCATTCCGAAAATACACTTGGCACCGGTGTTGAAATGCCCACATGAAGCCCAGTTGCAAGACAAAGAAGGGCGAAGGAAGGGAGCTTCTGTGAATTGTAGCCCCAAATAGTGCAGAAGGACAGCCAAGGCCTGTCCCTCAGAAAAGAAATACTTTATTGGAAAAGACCCCCAAGCAGACAATTAAGGGATGCATTTCTGAGAACTTCATAAGAATGCAGTCCATGATAAGCATTAAAATCTGGTTTAGAGAAGTGGCTGCTCAGATGAAACAAGGCCAATTTCAATCCAGCTGCAAAAATATAGCCAGAATTTGGTATCTGATCTCACCTCCCGCTGATCAAGTGGAGGGAGCTCACAATCCTGGATCTCGCTGAATGGCAGTGGCCCGTTGCTCTTTTCACACACTGTTTTCCCCACCTCCACCTCAAGGTAGTATTTCATGCCTTCGACCACCTGGATTTTAAAAACAGGTACCACAGTAATTAGGTAGTTACAGCAAAAACAGTAATAATACATAAATTCCGAATCGTGCTTAATTTTATTAGTTGCAATAGTTGCAACTAATTAGTTGCAATTTTATTAGTTGCAATTAGTTGTTATAAACCTTGGAAGGATTATATAGCTTGAGAGCAAGAAAATCAGTTTGGCAGGAAATATTTCTGTACCAAACTGTCATGTCCTTTCCATTCACAATTTTCTCAAGACACAATAGAGTCCTTCCATGGAACACCCACCCCTAAACTAAACAGTGCCCATTTCCCCCTCCACTGTTTCCAAAACCCTTTCCCAAAATCTTGGGAATATTTATCAGTACATTGATGATATTATCTAGCTTGGTAATGAAAAGCCTAGAAAATAATCAAGCTCAGAGTTTACCAAAACACCCCACAAACCCACCCACCCCAATTGTCTCTCACGCATATACCTGGGATTGTGCCTTCACGATTCTCAGCTCTTTATAATAGAAGGTGTTTTTGCTGCCCTCATTGTATTTTTCCACGGCGAAGGCGGCGGCTTCCTTCACTCCCTCATCTGTGACGGGTTTGGGGAAAAGACCCCCAGGTACTCCCACCTCCAGCAGCACCGAGGGCAGCATCAGGAGGGAGCAGAGGAGGACGAGAGGGCAGGCGAACTGGGAGTGCGCCATGGGGCTGGTGGAAGAAAGAGAGGCTGGCAGGGGCACAAGGAGAGCTAGCAGGAAACCCCAACAGTCGCACTGAACCGAACCTGGCAGAGTGGTGACAAATATAGTCCAGGATGGTGGTGAATTCTGGGAATGTTAGCAGATCATTATCTGCATCCTATTTGCCCAGCGTTATCTGCCCAAATAAATATGTCAAATATGAATTATGAAGTCAATAATTGGAAGATAAGAGCTGCCTTGCCATGAGTTAGTAAACATACCCAGCACTTAACCCCAATTCTGCCTTAAGGTTAGACTAACCATCCTGCATGGTTGACAATAATCTATGGTAGGGCTTATAACAATTCACAGTAAGGAGCATGAGGTTGGACTAGAGGACCTCCAAGTTCCCTTCCAGCTCTATTCTGATTGATTCCAGCCACTTTCCTTTGCAAATCATGGTTTACAGCTGTATGGTTGGATTGGATGAAATGTGAAATGAAATGCGGTTAGACTAAGAAGTCATGCCAATATGGTGACTCGAGCCAGATGAGCCAGTTTGTTCAATTATTGTAACCAGTACAATTAGATTAATTCAGAAAACCACAGCTTAGCCTGAGATGCCAAGCATGCATAATGTTCTCACTGTGCAGAATAACTTTATTTCCCCATCCTATTGTCTTTGATTTTTACACCTATATCCAATCTTCTTCTTTCTGCTGTTCCCGTTAGGGGTCACCACAGCAAATCATCTTTTTCCACCTAACTCTATCCTCGGCATCCTCTACTTTCGCCCTAATTGTTATAGCCGAAAACCCGGTCCAAATCGGTGAAAGAAAACTCAAGAAACCGGGTCCGTTTGGATGACCGCGAG
>JAEANM010022057.1:0-11694 GCA_017656035.1 Myanophis thanlyinensis
GAGATGGAAAATGGTTAATATAAGAAATGTTGAGTAGAAATATTAAGTTTGTATTGATAGATTATGTAAGCACTAAAGGAATTAAAAAATAACATCATTGTGATATAAATAATATATTAAAAGATGCCCAGATACCATGCTGTACACTTAATGATATGTTGGGATTACAAATAAAAAAATAAAAATTGTTTAAAAAACAAACAAACAACCTTTACATTAAACTACTATTTGATCGCTGAAGTTCAGATTTCTGAAGCTTAGATGGGTTTAAGTGGGTTTCTGTTCTCCTTTGCCAAGAAATATTCAATAAGCTTCCAGTATTTAATATACATGGGATTTAGTAACATGCTCTTGATTGTAAACTCATGAAAATCTGGAAAGGAATTGGAGCAAGAGTTCCAAAAAAAGGGGGGGGGGAATTGTTGTTATTGATGTTTTGTTTAACATTTCCATTTGTTTTGTTAATGCGCCAGCATGGAATCCTTTAACCTCAATGGCACTTTGTGTGTCTGTTCCCAAAAGTTCACAAGTTGGGGGATAAGAAAACAGTAATTTACAGCTGCTTTGTGGAATGGGTGTGTGTGCCTTGAATAGTTGGAAGAGAAACATTTGAGTCAAGAAAACACACTGCTCTCTACTGGCAACTCTACAGAAAGAAATTATTTCCATAATGGAGCCTAAAAGTTTTCTTTATGTAGTAGACATCATGACTTTGCAGTCAGGCCCATTATTAAAATAAGCATCATGGTATGAATGTAGTCATTTCACATTTTGAAATACACCGATCAGAAGTTTATTCTTTCTAAAATCTTGTCCTCTGCTATGCAAATTGCTGGAAAATACATACAAAATATATATAATAGTCAGCCAGCTTACTCTAATGGGTAAGACACCAGGCTGGAAAGTAGAAGACAGTGAATTTTAATTCTACCTTAGACATGAAAAACGGCTAGTGAATTTGGGCATGCTATTCTCTCTCAGAGGTTTGTTGTGGGGTATTAAGCATGTTTGCCACCATGAGTTATTTATTAAAATAATAATAATAACAGTAATAATAATAATAATATTTATTAAAAGAAATAAGAGGTAGAAATAGAGATAGAAACATATATTAAATAAGGGAGAATATCTTGGAAAAGTAGATAAAAATGTGATTATCCAGCAAAATAGGCAGAAAATGCATATAAATGTTTGTATGGATGTTTAGCCATAGTGTGAGACTCAAAAAAAAAAAAAAAAAAAAAAAGAGATGAAAGGACCTAAATCACTTTTAGCTATATTGATATGTGCAAGCAATTTATTCCTTTGTTAGTTTACCGGAACTTAATGCCAGGCTGTTAAAAACTATTAAAACAAAGACAAAGACATCCCATCTGGCCTTGGATTAAAGATTAGGTATAAATCTTGTAGAAAATCAAAAATAGCCCTCTGCTTTCCCAATATATTAGACCATGGCCAGGAGAGGATAGATACTGATATAATTTAAGCATTGGTTTTGGCCAACACCTATACTAAATTACCATTTAATCACAGTCATATAATCTGATGTTCAGCCTGATCTTTCTGGTTGAATTGGTTTGAGGAAGTAGTAAAGTGTTAGTTTCGGGGGGCAAAGGTGCGTGGAATCATTATGAGCTATTGAGTGGTATTGCTTGTCTTGAGGGAGGTGGTGCTGTCACCTCCTCAAGAAGCTATTTGCTGGACCCAACCATCTAATCTCCAATCTTGCCTATTGGAGAAGATTGTTGAGAAGATAGTCAACTGGTTGCTTTGAGTCCAGTCTTGTTTCAGGTGAAATAGTGTAGAGATAACATTGATTGCACTTGTTTGATGGCTTCTGATGACGCTGCTGCACTTTTTTCAGAAGCAGCCACCAAGGCACTTCTGGGTTGAAGGATTAGTTGGTGACATCACAATTGCCCAGGGGACACCCAAGGGGGCTCCTTTCATGTCCCTGTTATTTTCCCACCAAAGCAGTATCTATTTATCTACTCACATTTTCATGCTTTCAATCTGCTAGGTTGGCAGGAGCTGGGACAAACTGACAGGAGCTCATTCCATCACACAACTCGTGCTCTTGGGTTTTGAATTTCTGAGCTGTCAACCTCTCAATGGTTTTCTGACTCAGCTTCCTTACCACATGAGCCACTGCAACCTCTTCTGATGTAGCTAGATATGTATCATAGTCTTAATCTCCAAGTGACTTTTTATACTGTTGATCATGGTAGCTTTCTGGACTAATTGCAGTATTTGGTGAAGGGAGGCATATGGTTATGGTGGTTTTCCTCCTTTCTCTGTGGTTGAGATTACAATCCCAGTGTTAAGGGAAGTGGAAGCCAGAAGTTCTTGGTTTGCAGGGTGTTCTCATCTCTTCTATTTAACATCTGAAATTATTGGGTAAGGTCATTCATAGATATGGAGTCAGCTGTCACCAACACATTATGTTGATGATACTCAGTTGCATATCACATTCCCAGATCAACCAAATGATGCTTTCAAGATCTGCTTGCAGTAGCTCACCACTACTGGGGTTGAACGTGGAAGAACAAGCCAAAACTGTAGCTGTGGACTTGTGGTGCTTACAGTCCTTGGATTATCCACCTCTAGTTCTAAATGGGGTTGCACTTCTTCAAACAATACTGTTGTGTAATTTAGGGACTCTCCTGGTCTTACAGCTCTTGTTTGCTTACTTCTTCTTTTTAAGTATACACATCCTTTTTATTATACAAAAATCCACATTTCAACATTGTACCAAATCCTGTTATCAAGTTTTCTATTCTTCTCTAACCTTTTAAAATATTCTAATAATTGTAGTAATAATAATACACATTTTCCTAATTATTGCTATATTATTTTTATACCATTCCTCTTTTTGTGCTTACAAAATCTGTCAATACAAACTTAATATTATTACTCACCATCACATTCCTTGTATTAGCCATTTTTCCATCACTTAAATTGTATTACAATCATATGTATTAACATTATATATTCATATCCATTCCATAGCACAGTCTCCAAAATTTCATTCCCTTTATCATTATATCTCATTTTTCACATATATTAATACAAATACATATTCAGAATCATTTTTGTTCTCTTTACATTTCTTGTACAACCCATTTTTGCTTATCTAAATATTTATTACAGTTATGTGTATTGATCTATCTCCTAATTTTTCCATCTATAATATTTCTCTAATTTCATATTTCATAGATAAACAATTAGGAATTATGTATTTAATTATGTTGTTCCACTAACTTTCTCTCATTATTTCTAATCTTTTATATACATCTCTGCCATAGTTCCTATCATTAGGAAAGTTTCTTACTAACCATCATCTCTCCTTTTCCTTAAGGTTCTTATTATTCTTTTCTTAACTTGTCTCCCTTTTGCATATTTCCTCTTTAAATTTCTGGGTCTATTGTAATCTAACTTGTCTACTTTAATCTTTTCTCTCTCCCCTCTCCTTTCCCTGAAATTTTAATTTCAGAATATCTACTCTTTTCTTTATCTCTTTCCCTCGTGAGACTAGCTGAGCTTCTATTCTGTCCTTGGCTTTTTTCCAAATACTGTTTCTTTAATTTCTTCCCTATTTTTCCTTTTTGGTATTGTGCCTCTTATATTTTTTGTACCCTTTTTTGGATCCCTGTCTCTACTTTTATAACCATGTTGTTATTCAATTCCACCTCTTCTTAGATGTCTTGTCTTTCCTTCTTCCCTTGAAGTATATGTTCCATTTTTTGGTCCATAGTCTCTATCTTGTTCTTTAAGTCTTTACGTTCTATTTTCATCATATTCCTGTTTCCCATATGGACAACACTGACAGCTGTCCATTTCTTTCTGGTGGAACATTTGTAAACTCTTTCTTATGTCTCTGTTCATTTATGTTCTAACTCCATGTATCTCAATATTTCCAGTCTTAAGTCCAGTCTCCTGTTTTAAGGACACAATTCTCCTATTTTTAAATTGTGCTTCTCATTTCTTTCATCCAGCCAAACCCAAAAAAAACCAGATAAATGTTTCTTTCTCTTTTTTCCTTCTCCTGCTCTTTAGTCTCTTTTAAAAGTTCAATTTGCTTATAGTCCAGTCCAGTTAAATTTCAGACCATTCAGAAACCTTTCATTCTGGAGAAGTTCACTTCGTGGACCAGTACCAAGAGAAAGAATTGTATTTTCAAGATGTTATGTAAGGCAATTACAATCAATCTTCTTGAAGAACAGAAGACAGTGTAAATCCATCTCATGTACCAATTTCACCTTTCCTGGACCATACCCCCTTTTTACAATCACTCGTGCCTTAATCACCTCACATGTAGACTATTGCAATGCACTCTACATCAGGTTG
Organism: Myanophis thanlyinensis; assembly: GCA_017656035.1. NCBI lineage: Eukaryota > Metazoa > Chordata > Lepidosauria > Squamata > Homalopsidae > Myanophis > Myanophis thanlyinensis. The sequence goes on from JAEANM010022057.1 coordinate 4,348, forward strand.
CCCTTGAAGAAGCTGCAGCTGGTCCAAAAATGCAATGATATGAGCAGTTATGAGCATGCCATGTTATGTCCATGTAGCACGTCTGCTTCATGAGTGCCAAGGCTTCCTGTAAGCTTCTGGATGCAATAGTCATACATCAAGTCCATCATGACATAGAGCCTGTCTCTCAGAGCATCTCCTTTCTCCCATTGTTTCTGCCCATCCTGTGAAGTTCCTACACAGTGAGCACGCTCTAAGTCCCATCTACTAAGCAAAGCCACCTGATGGAACCTAAGAGACATAATCCATCACAGAGTCTGTCCTCAGAATAGTAACTTTGCATGGTTCAGCAGCCCCACTCCTGCTATCCTTTAAATGATCCTGGAAGTCTAATATTGTCTTCAGGTGTTGCGTTAAGTCATATGTTTGTCCACCTTGATTGGATTATATTTAATATTTTTGTGAATTATGTTTGCCTTTCTTGTGACCAATCGTATGCTGGGTTTTTTTTCAAGATGATAAATAGAAGAGATGAGCTGCTTAGCACACAGACCATCTGTTCAGCACTAGCAGCACAGTGCAGCAGCAACAGTAGAGGCAACATGCTGTTTCTTTAAAAGTTTACCAGCACATCTCTTCTTGTTGCTTTTTTTTTAAAATCTAATTGATGTATCAAGGTTTTGTTTTTAATCTCTATGTGAAGTAGGTATCTACTATGGAATGTTTACTTTTCTTAATAGATTGACCATAGGGGGAAAAAAACCAAAGAAACAATATTTTTATCAGAAGGGAATATTTTTTCTTCAGATTATTTATTTGAAAAATGTGAGACTTACAGTATCTTAGTTTCAATCAGCTGTTAATGGAGACAGAGGATTTTTTTTTCTTTTTCTGGGTGAATTCTTTTAAATCCAGGTTTAAGAGATATATAGTTATATTTGCTGTATTTACTAATACAACCTGTACTGGATCCTTACCCCTAACTAATCTGACAAAAAATAAAGCACTATTATAGTATTAAAACTGCCATGAGAAGAAACATAGAGTTGATTCTTGTGTTGTAATAAAATTAAAAATGCCTTAAAATGTTATGAATTCTCTCTGTCACAGAATGTGTAGTGACAAATGGCTTTTGCAGTTGAATTGAATCCAAGGCTTGATCACAGCTCAACATCACTTTTAGCAAGTTAGGAACAGAACAGGAGGTGACAGATGTCAAGAAACAGAAATCTAGTTTTAATTTACTGTTGTCCTCAAAGTATCACATTGCTTTGCCATTTATGGCAGTGTTAAAAAAGAATTAAGTGGTCTCGGCAGCCATTCCAGTGCTACAGTTCTAGGAACGGAAATGGCAGCAGACATTGCTATCCAATTGACCAAAAGGGTTTTGGTGTCTTTCTGTAAAATTCCATTGTTAACTAAAATGTCACGGCTAACCACAGTGCAAAAGGAAATGAAACATTCCCGCCTTTTCCCAGATAAAGACACCCACAATTTCAGCCCAGAGCCAAACAATTGCAGGAAATGATAGATGGGGATTTTTTTTTTTCTTCTTCCTAGAAGGAGGAATTGGAATCTGGTTGGACACACCTAGTAGAACTCCACTTACACAAGCATGAATTAAAGGAAGTGGAACACACCAACAGTTAAAGCTGGTGGACATAGGAGAAGGAGAGGGAGCAAAGAATTCCTTTCCTCATAAAGCACACACACACACACGCACACCCTGCCATCACTTTCCAGTGCACCTCCCTCTTCTATTTCCTGTGTTATCCATTTTTGTCTAGGATTCAGCTCAAGTACCTGGACATAAAAAAGGCAGATTCTGTGAAAAAAACAGAAAGGACGGATCTATAAAGCAATGCTTCCCAGAAGTGCAAATGGCTTTTTAATGATGGGAGCAGTTTAGTTGCCAGGGAAATTCCAAATTTCTTCTTTGACCTTTCCAACTACCATCTTGATTGTATCATACTGGAACACTGACCCAAACGTTTCAATACTGTGGAACTCTGGCACAATGTGAAAAAGTTTGGGCATCCATGTTACTCTGCTCTTCTGTAACTGGAAGTACATTGAGGGCTTCCAACGGCTCTGTTCAGTCATTTGAGATCTTATTGAGCCTTTACCCTTCTAATCATCATTCCATGTTTTGCCATAAGTGCCACATCCTGATATGTTAAAGCAAGCAAACAATAGCTTCCCAATTCTCATTTAAATAACTAGAATGATCTGAGCATTTACAGGCATCATGATATCTACAAGAATGAAAAGGAATTTGTTTCCACTGTCCTCATACTAAATACCTTGAGTAGGCATTGAGGGTAATATATTTTACACTAACAAATAAAACATTAAGATGTGTAGAATAGACATTTTCCTACCAGCCCCTCACTAGATTTATTCAAATATAGAACCGTGTTGTGTTCAGGAGCTGCTTGCACAGCTAGCATGATACAGTAGTAATGGAGGAGGAAGGACTGTATTCAAATCACTCTCATCTGGATGGTGCTGAGTCACTCTTCTTCTACCTATCTCTTATTATTATGGAGAAAATTGGGAAGAGAGAATGTATACTACCTTGATCACCTAATGAAAAGCAGAATATAAAACAAATAAATATTTAAATAAATCAAATACTTTTTGGTCTAAATAAGCCTTGCTGAAATCAATGAAACTAGTGCAAGTTTTGTTAGGAATTATTAAGACCATGACTAATTTTTGCAAGTTTGCATAAAAATATTATTTTCTCATTTGTACATACTGTAGTTCTTGTGCATATACAACAAACCACTTCAATTTGTTACACTGCCATGATTGTGTCCTACTTGAGGCATGCATTTAGTTTATCCACAAAATCAATATTTAGGAAACATTTGGATCCATAAAGAAAGCTAATTTATTATAAATTGTATAAGAGAGTCAATACGGTATAGTATAACATATTTATCATGCTTTGTCAGTGACAGAAGTAATAAGATGAACCTTCAGCTTCTATATCTGTGATTCCATATACTAGATTACTAAATTATCAAGATTTTAAAAGATAACCATGGAACTCTAGCCGGGGAACTCTTGATTAAGCAGTAGCAATGAGAACAAGGAGCATTTCCTGCGGATTAGTTACCAGCTGGTAGGAACTGTTGATTCTTGTATATTCATAGCCTGAAGCTCAGCCAAACAGTGTCAGCTCCAACCAGCTGGTCAGTAATCCCCAGGAAGTGTCCTGTACTGAAATCAGTGTTGCTATTAAAAGCATTATGCCTATATTGCATATAGAAGGCATCCCATCTTGAGTCTAGGGACTTGTACAATGGTTGGCATGTATAACTGCTAATTCCATATGTTGTACTGCTGCACATATTTCTACATCAGTAGTTTAGAGTGCGCTATAGTTTCCACTATCACTCATCATTGGACTTACAGACTAGTTCTGCTATGCTGCCCATAAGCCTACTATTTGTTCATCACTACACTAAACTGACTTCTGCTTCTAAAATATTCCAGTAAGAGTTTTAAAATTATACCACCAAATTGCTTGTTCTGGTAAATATGGAACTTAAAGGTTGGCTCTAGAATTTCTCTATGAATCGTGATTATAATGAAATGATGCAATGTCTTGACAGTGAAGGACAGTGAATAACTGTGATTGTGCTTTGATGACTCAAGAAAGACACTGTGATGGCTGGCAGTTTATGATTATCTTTCTTCACCTCCATGAGTCAAAAGGAGGAACCAAGTAGGGTACCATCATTTGAGAACCCTCCAAAAAAAGCAGATTAGGAAGTGAATTTAGGATCTCCTAGAACTTCAATGGAGACAGTGGTGGAATTCAAATATTTTTACTACCGGTTCTGTGGGCATGGCTTGGGGGGGTCATGTGACTGGGTGACTGTCATGTGACTGTAATGTGACTGTAAGCAGGGCAATAAAGATTAGTCTAGAAACAACACCAGAATGTTTTTTTTCCTGCCTTCTTTATAGGATTAACCTGTAAAGTGGAAAAAACAAAAGATTTCTTCTAACAACCGGTTCTCCAAACTGCTTAGAAAATTTACTACCGGTTCTAGTGAGCCTGCTAGAATCTGCTGAATTTCAGCTCTGAATGGAGAACTAATTTGGTATAGTGGGTAAGGCATCAGACTAAAAATTGAGAAGCCATGAGTTCTAGTCCTGCATTAGGCACAAAACCATCTGGTGAACCATTTTCTCTCAGTCATAAAAAGAAGGCAAGGGCAAACCACTTCTGAAAACATTGCCAGGAAAGCTACAGAAATCCAGGCAGCCATCAGGAGTCACCAGGAGTCAAAGGCACACAGACATGTACACACCAACACAAACAAAATTCTGATGAGGAACAAAGATGAGTTTAAGCTGTAAATCTCATCACATAAATTCAGTTCAATCTAAAGAAAGCAAAACTGGATAAAGTTTGGAACCCCAAAAACTTATCTGTCCTTGTGGTATAACAATAAATATACAGAAGATGGAAAAGGAAGTTGCTCTAATAGTATGGCAACAAACATGAAACAAACTTAGTAGCATGTAAGCCTCATTGAACTTACTGGGATTTCTGAGTTAATGCATAAACACATGCCTTGTTTCTTTTGCCTACAGCAAAAAGTGCCACAGCTCTTGAAACTGAAGCTACTCTGTTTATTTACCTAAAATGCTGCCTAGTTTTTTTCTTTACTCTATTGCCAGAACTGGAAAACAGCAACAATCAGCACCAAGTAATAGCCACCGCTATAACGAAATCATAATAACCAAATCAGCAGTTGATCTCTATTGGGAAGGAAAAATAAAACATGGTTAAATAAATTTCCATTTTATTAAAGATTAAACAGTTTCCTAAATAAAAACATTTTTAACATTTGGCCCAAACAAGTCAAGGGTTCAAAACTTTAAGAATTAGATGAAAGCTGATTCCAAACCCTTTGTGATCATTTGACACACAAGGAGCAGCGAGTAGCCACCATTATGCTTTATTTACCTGTTGGTTGGCCTGTTTATACAGCCATTTTGTATGTTATCTCATCAAAATATTATAGACAGGTTTTGCTTGTAAGAACAGCAAAAGCTTGCCTAAAACCAGAATTATATAATATCTAACAATATAATCCAGATTACAATGAGCCAGATTACTACCCAGAAACACATGCCTCTCATGATGTGGCACGTCTGCTCAAAGTGTCATCAGAAGAGCTTTCTTGAACATTTATAGAAAATGACCCAATCTGACCTCAGGAAATGTACTATTCCAAAAGAAATGGGCTACAACCAAGTAAGCCTGCCGTTGAGCTCCAGCCCGGTTACCATCCTGGGAGAAAGGATCTGGTCCATGCCTTCTTGCTTGACATATGATAGTGGCCTCAAAAGAAAGGATAAAAAGCTGCTACAAAGCAACACTCAGATAAATGTGGTTTGAGCCCATTCCAAGAAACTAGTTTGTGTAAACATCTCAAACAGGCCGGTCCCTAATTCACATGTGAATAAAGTGAGGGGTGGGGGAAGTCACTTCAGACCTGCAAGATTTTATTTCTGTATCTGCTCCAAGAATGATAGTCCTGTCCTATATGACACTGTTTTCTTAATCTGATCTATTAAACTGACTCACATATTGGACAGGGAGTGCCAGAAATAGTAAGGACATGAGGCACCAGTGAACAGCCAACTCTCCACAAACACAGAGCAATTGCCTGCAGAAGGTAGTCTTCATTTCCATCAGAAAGCTTCCATATAAATCCAACTAGAATCCTAACTGTGATGCAAGTATGCTGTCTCCATGGAGACCAGCTTTTCAGTGACATTATTAGGATAGTCTGGAGAATGATGAAATTCATCTGTTGGTTCATATTCAAGTGTCTTGGGCCCAAACCACTGAAGGTTAAGTAACAGTGTTGGGAATATAGCCCAGAAACACTGTCAGAGTCATTAGACATGTTTTAATCCATTATAAAATTTCTTAATCGTTCAGCTATTAGTTCCCACTCCTAACATGAAAACATGAGAATGAGAAGTGCTCATCTGATTCTCTGTGTGACCCTTCCCATGTCTACAGAAAGCTCAAAAGCAACAGCCCTTTCCTGTCAATGACATACATCTAATACTGAAGTCACATTTTCTCTTATCCATCCAATCCAGTTCCTTGAGGTGTTCCTTTACACATCAGTGCTTATCATTCTGCTGTGGAAATTGTAGTAACTATTACTTAAACCAGGATAACCAGTCTGGGTCAGAAAAAGCCAGAGAGCTGAGCTGCTACTTGGAATAGCTACTAATTCCTCAGAATGTCTGCCTGGTGTTTTGATGTTGAAACGTTGGGCTTTAGACCAGCAGCCTTCAACCTTTTGGTCACCAGGAACCAGTTCCATGGAGAGAAGTTTTTCCACGGACTGGTGGGGATGTGTGTCTGTGTGTTGCCTTCATTTTGTGGATGGGGCTTTGCTTGTTTGCACAGCCCAGTTTCTGGCATGCTGCAGACCAGTGCCATTCCACAGACTGGGGATTGGGGACCCCTGCTTTAGACAATCTAAAAAAAATGTGAAATGGAGCTACTATTGATTCCAACTAATTTATTTGTTCATAAATATAACTTTTGCACAATATCATGAATCTCTTCTGATCTTTTTTAGACGGGAAGCAGACCTTGGTGTTATATTCTTAGAACCCGATACTGCACAGGCATTTGCAAAGCATGTAACTACACACAGATACACGCACACACGAACAGAGACCAAATATAGATTAACATCTCAGGGAAATGAGCCAAAGTACGCAGATATTCAAGCGATGCACTAAAAGCTTTTTGTCTGGACTGGCCTTCAATGGTCAAGTTAAAAGCTAGCACTGAAGTTTAGTCTGCTAGGAAAGACGGTATTCAAATTTAATTTTTTTGGCATTTTATTTTGATGAAAACTCTGCACAGTCAATGAACAGGAACTTTTTTTCAGTAAATCTCAAAGTTGTAGTTGTATTCCTTTGTTTATTGGTTAGGAGAAACTGCACTGGAGCAAGACCTCTCTTTGCAACATGGATACAGTCTTTTCTTTCTGGTCTTCCACAGTTAATTTCTTGGGAAGTTTTCTTGAAATAAGGTCTGCTTGCAGCCACCAAAGAATGTGGCAGGAATCTTATGAAACACAAGACCTTTATTTATTGAAACTAGATCCCTTCCCCCACCTTGTTGTAGCTGAAAACCCGGTCCAAATCAGTGAAAGAAAACTCAAGAAACCGGGTCCGTTTGGATGACCGCGAGGGGTCCCATTTTATTCAAACCACGAGTAAAACTCACGATGCGGATCCTGTCAGTCAAAAAAGCTAAGCTTAAGGGAAGCTGCGGCTTTTTATATTTGCCGCGACTTCAAATTC
>JAEANM010022058.1:0-11694 GCA_017656035.1 Myanophis thanlyinensis
TGTACAGTTAGAAGAAAAAGTTCATGCATAGCCCAGGGCTATAGCCATCCCCTAATGATGTCTGTATTCAGTGGAAAAGAACTCGTTAGACTGAGAGTAATTTTCTGAGGGTTTAAATTTTTTCTCTCTTAAAGCAATAATGTTCCTAGGTTACAAATTGTACAAATAATACTATGCCGCAAGTAAATAAATAAATAATGGCCCAACACAAACTCAAAGAAAAGGGATGGTGAGAAGAAAAAGAAGACGTGGAACGATTTTTACCATCCCTCCGTTCATATTAAATGCAAGTTAATTTGTTCTGTTGCCCCTTTGTAGATATTTGATTAAATAAGTAGAGACAAACTTTGGATAATAACTAGAAGTCCACAATGAGTGAAAACTGGGCACAGTGAAAGGTATTCAGAGCCTTGCTGTGAAAAAACACTGACTTCTCAACTCAGTATAAAGTCAGGATTTTCAAGTGAATAGCTGGAGTTTATACATTCTTGTATGTAAGTGGCAATTCACACCATTAAATATTTATTTCCTGATTTACTTAAGTTTGTTACTGACTTTTTAAGGTTGGCAATATCCATTTCTCCAAGTGAATCACAAAATCCCCACACCTGCTTTGTTTTGCAGTGGATTCTTCTTCCCTGGTTTCAACTCTCTTTTTGGGATTCAGCAATGTTATAAGGTAACATTGGTAATTACCTCAGAAACACATGTGCCAATAGGCAGTCTCAGCTGGCCACCCTTTATATCTCCCACATTTGACTCCAGTGTAAAATGCAGCTATTCTGCTGATTTGCAATGGATCCAGGTCTTCCTAGGGCACATAGTAACCCGAATAACAAACGAAAGAGTGACATCGATAGGAATTTGGCCTGTTCTTTGACAAGGAATCAAGCCAAGCTTCTTCTGTTCCCAAACAAGTGGTTTGGACAGACAGATTGTACTACATTGCAACTGTCAAGTCTCTGGCTACACCTTCATTTGATTATGGGAGGAGGGGCTGATTTAGTTCAGAGCACATATTTGGAGCCCATATCTTTAATAGCCCGACATCAGTCTCCCTTGTCTGATGTCTTTGCAGATGTATTGATTTATAAGCTCCAATTTTTCCATCCAACACTATTTGGAAATTCTAGGAGCTGTGCTCACATTAGGAGGATATTAGTTTAGGAAATGCGGGTCCACGTGAATAGGATAAAAATGGAAGGTATTAGATAATCTACATAGTCGTCCGCCTTCCATTCCAGGGGAATAAAGTCATATTTCCAGAAAGGGAAATAATAGACAGCCTCTTCAGGCAAAAGGGCATTAATTGTGATAATAAGGCTGAGAATTTAAATTCCCTGTTCAGACAAATTCACACAGTAGCTGCAATCCAAGTTTCCAAGAACTATTTAGTCAGAAAAAATGTAGTAACCTGTGGCCTCCAGATGCTGTTAAATGATTAAATCATCTTCAACTGCGATGTCCAGCAAAATTGAGGGTTATTTAAATCTTTCATCAGTACATAGATCCATATCATAGCTTTCCTAATCTAGTTTTTTTCCAGCTACATTGTCAGGGTTCCACACAATGTCAGCAACACCATCAGAATTCCAAAGAAACGAAAGTCTATAGAATAAGTTTTTATTGAAGACATTGTTCTGGTACGGTCTGGAGGAATCCTGAATCTAAAATTCCTGGGCTTTCTCTACCCAAGTAAAACTGAAAGTTCCACCCCACTAATTATCACTCAATTCAATTCAATCCTTTATTGTCAATGCACAACATGTGTGCAGCGAATGTTACTTTCATGTTACATGTTACTTTCTCACCAATCCCTTCAAAGAAAGTCCCAAATTTTCATCTAGGACTTCCCATAGCAGGTGTTCACTGCCCAGAGAAACTTTCCCATGAGAACTCTACTAAAAGAATGTAAACTAGATAACAACCCCGAGTCGGTTCCACCCACCCCCACTTCTCCAACCCAGCGGCCTTGCAGAAATAAGAAAAAATGTATCAAAGCTAAAAGGCCCCATATAATGTGCGAATCAATGGCTAATATTGTGCAGCAGAAAAAAGCCCCAGTCCAAAATGTCCTTTTAGGCTTGACAGACTGCCCCCTTTTCAATGAAAGGTGTTTTCCTGTAACACAAGGAAAGTCAATCAGCAGTCTCTCTCCCAAAGATATCAACTCTCCCCCTCAGGAAGGCCTTTGGGTTTGTGAGGGAACTCCTCATGAAACTTCTCAACCAACCTGTCTGCACTAATATTGTGGCTTTTAACCCAAGAAGCTTCTGATAAAGAACACCCCTTCCACTGCACTAAATACAATAAGACTCCCTGCAATATTTTGAAGTCTAAAAATCTTTTTTTTTTTACTTTTTTACTTTACTTTTTTACTTGCACTGCAGTTGCAAGAATAAATGTCCCAAGTGTCTGAGAAGTCATCATGTTGGGGAAGGTTGTGATTCTTACCCAATATCTGACTGATGCAGTGAAGACGCCTCTCAAAATAGGCGTACAAAATATTGAACAATTGCAGATAAATCTCACCTACAAGTATTCCTTCTGGCAGTCTGAAAGTAAAGGAAAAGCAAATGATATTATTCCACTCCATCTCCGATTCCCATTTCTTTCAAATGTTATAAGCAATGAGAAACAATGATCTCAGGCCATTTCAGGAGCTGGTATAATTTCATGTGGGATCCTTGGGTCCTCCTAGCTGGGCTTGGCAATACAGTATACCCTCATTGCTTTTTTCCTCCCTTACATAGGTTTCTCTGACAAAAGTAGGTTTATGAGTGCAGATTAAAACAAGGTTAAGATCAGAGGGGGAAATATGAAATACCCTATAATTTCCTGTGGTTTTTCTTTTTTTACCAAAGGCCACAGGACTGTAGGGACTGCAAATAGAGTCCATTTTTTTTGCAGAAATATTTACTTTGAAACTGAAACATTGGGATGGGAAGGGAAAGGAGAAGGGAGGGGAAATGGGAAAGGAAGCAGTGGGGAAGGAAAGGGAAAAGGAAAAGGAAAGGGAAGATTTCTCAGCTGGGAAAAAAAATCCATTATTTACTTCTCATACTAACAATTTTCTTCCCAAGGAAACTCAAACAACCAAACTTTGAGGGGGATGCGCAGTCTAGAAACATGAAACATCAATAAAAATAAATAAAAATATCTTCTATAAAGGAAACCAAAACTGCATCAATGCTGCATAAGGCATTATCAACAAAGCAGTATTCCTGATACTGCTGCTATAGTGGGACCTAAATGATTGACAACCATAGGCTGATATGATATGTGACTGTATGAAGTAAAGACAATGTACCAGCCACATCTCTTTGTTGCTCTGGTTTTATTGTTAATATAGAGCTACACAATGAAGACAGTTGGCAAGCTAATACACAATGACCTACAAGTACAGTTGGTTGCAGTCCACAACTGCTCAGTTAAATTTGACTTTGTTGTAGCTACAATCTACAGGAAACTGGAATGAAATGGAATGGAATCTTTATTGATTTGGTCACTTGATCATATCAACATATCAAATGAATTCAAATATACAAGTACTTTGGAAAGCAATAAATGGTCTAGGGCAGTGGTGGTGAACCTTTTACTTACCAAGTGCCGAAAAGTACATGCTTTGTGCGTGCTATCCACACTTGTGTGTGGCTCCTCCATATATGCTGCATGTGCAACCGCATCATCTGCACATGCAATCAGCTTTTGCACGTGCACTGCACAGGCACTCACACACATATGAGCAATCGCATGTGCATGCGCAGAAGAGCTCTGAAGACCAGCTGGATTTCCTGCTGCAATCATCCGCATGCACAGCAGAGACCCAAACACCAGCTGGGTCTCTGCAGTCACACATGCATGCATGTGTTAGCTGGAGGTAAGTTGGCTGACAACTTATGTGTCCAACAAGATGGCTCTGCACGCCACCTGTGGCACCCGTGCCATATGTTTGCCATCACGGGTCTAGGGAATAACCCTCTGATAATTATACAACAAAGTGATTATTTCTGATTAGGCTTTCTTAATGTGGTGAATAAGAATGTTCTTAACAGGCAGTTCATTTGGTGATATTTCCAATTGTCCAATATATAACATTTTACATTTTCAAATACTTAAGAATAGTCTGTCACATTTGTTTTAAGCTGTTACTTTTTTCAGCAGTTTTATGTTAATGTGAATAAAAGTATAATCATACATACAATTTCATACAGTACTGAATTGAAATCAAGTATTCCAATGACACTAATATAATGCACCCAAGCAAAACAGGCAATTGAAAGTAGAAATGTTTTATATCCTGTTAAGCATTTAGATGTTTCCTACTTTTTACCTGGGCCATTCTTAAACATGCACAAGAGCAAAGAAATAGGTAGGTCATTGTGTAATACCTCTGCCACTCATGATATAACAAGCAGAAGAAGAATTGTAGAGAATTGAAAGTAGAAGTAGAATTGAAAGTTACTTGTTACTAACATTTTTCCCCTGAATTTTTATGTTGTATATATTCTAAATACATGCTGCATATGCAAATATTGGCTAAAGTTAGATAATTATAGCAGCATTTGACATGCAGTGATACTTTGAATTGTTTTTAATATATGATGGTAGACATTAATTCACAGGTGGTGTCTGACTCTGTCTTCTAACAAATCTGGAGGAGCATTTAATTTTTATTGGTTGCTATGCAATAATAGCCATCTGTTTTCATCAGGAGCTGAGAGCTGTAGCCGAGTCAGCATTTGGCTGGAAAAAGAAGTGAAGTTTGGAATCTGGCAACACAGTGACCAAGGTCCATTTTTTTTTGTTTTATTTTGCTTTGCTTAACAAACTACAGAACGCCATTTGCATCTTGATTGTTTTAAGTGATATGCAACTTCAGAAGGATTAACATACGGAAGAGTTGGCATCTGTCTGGGGGAAATCTTTTGACTTTCAAAGTGGATCAAAGGCCAACCAAGTCAACTTGCCTAAAGAGGAAAGAAGGGCTTAAAAGATGGAACTGTCCCTTCCATCAAACCACAGCAAGAGAGAAAGTGCTGGGGTATTTTTTATGAGGCTGAGAGAAGAAAGCTACGGTTGTCATGGACAGTCTGGTTATTATGATGATGTCAGAATTTTCACAATAAGGTTTTATCAAACTTAAACATCCAGATGGACCAGCCCAGATTCTCAGTTGCTAAAATAGCTTTGGAGACCCATCACTTTTTTGTTGTTGTTTAAAGCCAGTAGGTTTATTTAATTTTTTTTTATTTTTTAAAAAATCAAAATAAATTAACAAAGGCCCACATCAAGATTTTTACTATCCTGAGAATATTCCATTGTAAAAACAAAATTTGGCAAGTGACTTCCAAAGTAAAAAAAAAAGTCAAATCAACTGTGGCCTTAAGATGTTCAGGAAGAATGTCATATGAGAGATGCGCACTTAGGATTTGTATAGCATTTATTGCTTTCTTGCTTATCATCCCCTAATCCTGTTAGAGACAAAGCCAACAATGATCTTCATGGCTGGCTACATAGAGAGCATAGATCTCCCCCATAATTCTCAATCGAGCATGAATCACTAAGGCACAGTCACCCTTCCTAGCCATTTGCTTTGGGTACAAGACAGTTGCAAACTGTTGGTACCCAAACAACTGTAGTACTTTGTACCCACACTGTAGTCTCCTTGTTAATGTAACATTGTCATACTCTAAATAAGTAAATAGTTGCAAACTTTACAGTGAGGGGCTGCAAAAATATTTGGTATGCCTTCCCAAACCATTGTTTAATTTTTCTCTGAATATGCCACAATATTAAATGGAAATGGGGGCTGGCAAATTTTGTGACCAATTGCTTGGAACAATCCTTCAAGTATTTGTGAGACTGGTTTAGAAAAAAGTAACAGACATATTTATTAAATATGAAATATTTAAGACACACAGATGAGGTTTATGCAAAAGTAAATTTCAGAAATACATTGCAATACGGTTCAGCCTTTAAACTGTATCATTTCCTTAATTTTAATGCTACATTTAATGACAAATGGTGTATGTGTATATAAATGACTGGTTTAGAAAGTTTATCTTTGATTTTAAGAAATGCTTGAGCAATGATGACAAAAGTTGCCTGGTAACGGTTTTGTATTCTTTTTCTTTGAAGTACTTGACTGAAGTCTATTTTATTAGTTTTTTGAATGTATTAAATATTAATTTCTCTCTTTTTCCTTGCTTTGCCCTCACCCCCTGCTAACATTTTCCTTTAAGCCATATCCACTTTCTAAATACATATTTCTGAACATACAGCAGATTATGTGGACTGTGACTTTGATTGGTCCAAGGCTGCACACATGTAGAAAAACCTAACATAGAGGGAAGGGTAAAAAGAGTCAGCCTAGAATCACTAGGTAGCTACAAATAAAGTAAGTTTAAACTGCCCCCCCCACACACACACACACTGCTGTTGGCCCTTATTTAACTCTAAATAGGTGCTGATCATTAGTTGAGAAGATTTTGTGCATAGGCTTTTAATAATAAATCATTTAAATTGAACCTTTACATTTGGACTGGTCTTTTGCACCTGACAACATTTCTGGTTTAAGATCCATGGACTCTGTCCTCTCTGAAAGGGAAAGCGGATGTAACAGAACATGAATTATGTGCATAACTATTTGCTATACCAGGATCCATGATTACCTCTCAATTCCATGCCCATTGCCCATTGATAGAATTCACTGATAGATCTTTTTTAACAAGATCTGGCGCTAAAGGTAGTTAGATTTGCATGGGGGCAAAATTTGTAGTAGATGTTAGAATGAGTGTGCACAGCCTCATTATCTTACACAGACTGAACACTAATAATTCAATCCCAAAATCCAAAAAAGGATGTAAACCAGATGTAAGTCGGTTGCTCACAAGCAAAGATGGAAGCAAAATCCTTCTATGACACAGAATCACTGTGTGTAGCCTGGCTGCCATTAGTTCAATTAAATGAGCAGCACAGTGGCCTAGAGGTTTAGACATTTACCTCACACTCAGGAAGCTGACAGTTCAATCCTAGGCAGTGATAGATGTTTCTCTGTCAGGGCACAAAGAGAAAACACTGCTGCAAACTCTACATAGGCATCAGGAGGGGCATCCGGCCAGTAAACACTCAGCTCCATTCAGTCACCCAGACCCAACCTAATAAAAGGGTTGTAAAAAGAAAAAAAAAATAAAGCAATCAAACAATGAATAAAATGAGCTCTGAGTTTTTAAGGTATACTACATTTTGTAGGAATATTTCATTTTTTACTATAAACGTATGCAATCACATAGGAATAATTTGTTCTATATTACTGCAAGTTCTTCACTAGATTCACAGGAAATTTTAGTTGGATCCAGCCCACATTACATGTTATATTTTAATTGTAAACTTCCTTCAAAAATATAATGTGGGATCCAGCCCACATTACATGATATATTTTAATTGTAGACTTCCTTCAAAAATGTATACTCAGTGTATATCTTGAGTTTAGATTAAACCTTTTATTTTCACCTGAATCATAGTGCTAGATTAAAAAAAAAACACCAAGAACTTTCAGCATTATATGGATGGATACAAAAATAATCCTCTCTGGAAAGCTCCTTAGTCTGATTAGCCTATGTATTATCTTAGCATTTCATTTTATTGCACAATAGAGCAAAGCTTTAAATAACAGAAATGAGCATATTTCAGAAGCATCTTATATCTTCAATTCTCATATCAATTATATGCCCCGAGATTATGCGCTTTTTGAAACTTTTTTTCATGCAGAAATGGTCATCAAGGAAATGATAAAACCATGATTATATATTTCATTCCCCCCAGCTGTTATCTTAGCAAAGTGTACCCTTAAACACCCTTTGTGCTGCCATAGTAATATAAGAGATGAGAAGAAGCTGCAGCATAACACACATACCCTCAAATCTATAATAATGTCTTTGGGTTTTGCATTTTAAACACAGCCTTCATTGTTGCACTGTAGTGTTAGGTCCCTTTCCAGACACTACAGAGATTACTTTGGTAATACCTATTGAACCGCCATTTGATATAAAATAATATATGACATAAATCATCCAAGAGACTGTCATTAGAATGAAAAGGACTATTTAAGATCTGTAACAATTTGCTTTTCTATTTTGAAGAGACAGTAGCATTTTAATTACTGATTTAAAACCATTACTTGCTTTTTAAAATTATTTGCATAATTTTCTTCATCATCACCATCATTTTATGACATATCTACTGCAGGACAAAGACCTCTTCTGCATGTTTCCAACCAATATGGTCCTGAGCTTTTTTTTTGCCAATTGGGCACAGTATTACTTGCTGAGTTCACAGATCCATCTTGTTTTAGGTCTCTTATGTGGATGCTTTTTAACAAATGGGATCCAATCGATGACTGCCTTGGTTCACCTGATATCAGTTCTTCTTGCTATGTGACCAGCCTATTTCCATTTTCTTTTACTCTCTTGATGATGTTGTATACTTTTATTTGTTCTAATTCATGTGGAGGTCTTTCAATCTTGTCTTAGTAATACTGAGCATGTATCTTTCCATGGCTCTTTGCACCACTTGTAGCTTTTGTATTGATTGTGAGGTTAGTGTCTATGTTCATATGTTAGAACAGGTAGCGCACACTGATTGAAAACTTTTTCTCTTCAGGCATAGTGGGAGGTAGGACTTGAAAATTATGCTTAGTTTGCCGAATGCCTGCCAATCACTGGACCCTAACTAACAAAATGAAATTCAATGTAGAAAAAAGTAAACTCTTATACTTGGCAAGAAAAACCAAAAGTACACATATAGACTGGGACAAACCAAGCTTAATAGCAGTAACTGTGAAAGGGATTTGGAGTCTTTGTGGACAACCAATTAAATATGAGCCAAGTGTGCAGTGGCAGCCAAAAAAGCCAATGCAATCCTAAATTGCATTAACAGTGGGATTCAATCAAGATCATGTGAGGTACTAATACCATTCTATAAAGCCTTAGTAAGATCACACATAGAATACTGTATCCAGTTTGGTCACCACACTTTAAAAAAGATGTTGAGACTCTGGAGTCTAGAAAAAGTGCATAGAAGAGCACACAAAGATGATTAGGGGACTGGAGGCTAAAACATATGAATAATGGTTACAGGAATTGGGCATGGCTAGCCTAATTAAGAGAAAGACCAGGGGAGACATGATAATAGTGTTCCAATGTTTAAGGGACTACCACAGAGAGGAAGGGATCAAGCTGTTTTCCAAGGCACCTGAAGGCCAGACAAGGAATAATGGATGGAAACTTATCAAGGAGAAATTCAACCTAGAAATGAGATTTTTTCTGACATTGAGAACAATCAACCAATGGAACAGCTTGCCTTCAGACGTTTTGGGAGCTTCACCACTGGAAGCTTTCAAGAAGAGACTGGACTGCCATTTGTCAGAAATGGTGTAGGGTCTCCTGCTTGGGGGGGATTGGACTAGATGACTTACAAGGTCCCTTCCAACTTTATTATTCAGTTATTAATCACAGGCAAAATTATGTACATAATAATTTGTATATATAAATCTGTAAGCAGGATATATATGTTCCTTTAAATTTTTCTTTATCTCCATAAAATACAGTGTTGCTTTTAATCTTTTGAATAACTGCAGTGAGGTGTGGGTGGAATGGTCTTATAAAAATGGTTCTGAAATTTCAGCTGGTTGAAAATCAGGCAGCTAATAATGCCCACATTATTCAGAATTTTTTTTTGTCTGTGCTTTATCTATTTTTCTAACAACGTTCTTTCATCTAATGCATAAGAAATTAATTCTGTGTATCATTTGGGAAATAATTTGGAAATGGGTTTTGGAGTGAGTGGGGATATGAATCTAGCACCTGTCTATAACTCTTTTGAAAATAGCTGTGCCTTTTTAAAGAATTCTATGACTGCTTGAGAGTATGTTTGGTGTTAAGCTTCTAATCTAGGAACTGGGAGTCCCTGAGTTCTAATCCTTCCTTTGGCATAAAGCTTGCTCAATGACCTTGGGCTGGTCATTCTGTCTTGGCCCTTGGAAGGAGGCAATGGTAAATCACTTCTGAAAAACCTTGTTGAAAAACAAAACAAAATAAAACACCAAACTGCAGGGACATGTCCAGGCAGTTACCAGGAGTAAACAGTAACTTGAAAACATTGTGTTTGGTGCAGTGGTTAAGGCATCAAACCAGAAATTGGAAGACTGTTAATTTTAGTCTCACAAAACCAGATGGGTGGTCCTGGATCAGTCACTCAGCCCTAGGAAGAAGCAATGGCAAACCACTTCTGAAAAACCTTGCCAAGAAAACTGCAGGACCTATCCAGGCAATTGACAGAAGGCATTTACTGACTTGAAGACACCCCACTCCCCCCAAAAGGCTATCTGGTGCAGCTACCAAACAATCCTAGAAAAAGCCATGGGCAGGTATAGAACATTGCAGATAGTGGCTACATTTCAATTATTTCCCATCCTGTTTGGTCTCGAACTGAGTTTGAAGCATTGTGCAATCTTTCAGAACACAGCTGTGACATTTTACCCCCTTTGGAAAAGAAGAATGTTACTGCAAAATTCTCAAGGGCAATCCTGCATTTAATGTAGTTATTAGGAGACCAAGGGATGTATATACAAGTCATATCTTTCATTCTATAGTCATCTCTCCAGTGGTCTGTAGCCTCCCTGGCTTGCTGATTTAATAAATACCTCCTAAAAATACAGGATAACCAGGCAGCCAGGTTATTGGCACCCAGGTTATTGGCACTCACTGAAACTCAGAAAAAACAACAACTATATACCCTTCACCAGAAAATGAACTCATCAAATTATAAGCATCTGGAGTATGAAAAACAGCAGGGAGCAAAAGCATTTGAAGGACAATTTCACCATATTGTTACTTGCACTGTTTTCACCAGACAACAGTTTTGCTTCCTGAACACTTTTGGATGTATCTTATAGATTTTTGGCTGCTAATCACACAAATAGCTTGTAAATTAAAATTAACCTATCATGTACAGAAATATGTTTTTACACAATGGCAATGCACATCTTCAGTAGCTGTTGGTTACAATGCACACATGAAAGAAACATACAAAAGCATAGATCTGTTGTTGAAGCACATCTAGTACACCAAGGACATCTGGAATATCTCTGGAGATCTGGCAGTAGTGATTCTGCAGCTTGGAATGCAGCTCACATATACCAAGTGCTGTTGTTGTATATGTGAATGGGATAGCAATGCAAGAAAGTTGCATCGCATAAAAATAAAATTGCCACTCTGAAAGAATTTGGTTTCCAAGATAGGAAAATGTGGCATATGAAACAGATATTTTTGTCTTGGCTTCTCATAAAACTTGGATTGATGGAAAATTTTGTGAAAGAAAGGGGAAGGTTTTTGTTATTTGAGACAGACGTTTTCAAGAATAATGATGTCAAGATTAAGGAAGTAATTAATGGCTTTTGATGATCCATGGATCAATTCCAATTCCAATTCCAATTCCAATTCCAAATTTTATTTTATTTTATTTTATTTTTATTTATTAAATTTATATACCGCCCCTCTCCCTGGGGACTCATACACTGGTCACATACACAATCATACATGGGTATGATATGCAATGAAATGCTTATGCAACCGCAGGTAAGTTAAGGTAGGAAGGGAGGGCTAGGGGTAGCTGGGAAGGTGGGAATCAGAT
>JAEANM010022059.1:0-11694 GCA_017656035.1 Myanophis thanlyinensis
TATATAGGACGTCCAATTCACTCTCCAACACTGACATGATTGGCACTGGCATTATTTTAAGAAAATTTTGTAAATACATGTTCGATAATAATAAAAGAACCAACTTTTGCTTCTCTATTTTAAGATATGCATAAAATTAATTGAATTCTGGACCCAAAGTTAATTTTGAAGAGATTTGAAGCAGAATTCATAATTCAAAGCTGACCCTGATGAATGGACATATGTTCTGAAACAATTAAAAAACATTTTCTTTTGTTTCTTGTAAGTTTATTTTAAGTGTGGTTTGGGGAGACACTTGATGGCTTTTAGTCAAATGGAACCCAGGAAAAAAAGCAGAGCATTAGGTATCTACCTAATGAATTCTTTATTTTTTTCTGAATTTTGGGAATAGGTTTTTCTTTTTAAGTATAAACAGCCCTATTTTAGGTTTAAGATACACCTGGAGCGGGCTTTTTCAGCTTAGAATTATTGTTTTTTTGTCATGGTTGGGGACCAATGATGATACAGAGACTCTTGAGTGGGTGTGGGATAAAATTGTAGACTTATTTTTCCCCTTTAGGATATTTTAACATATTAAAATGATAGTTTAAGGCAATTTGGGGAAAGATTAAAAAACATTTTAGATACTCTAAGCTGCTGCTTTAAATAAGTGCGCCAAACTGGATGTAGGAAAAAAAAAAGTTGATGAGTTTTGTGATTAAGCTCAATTTGAAATCAACAAGATGTGTGCTACTTCTGATAGCAGACTAGAAAGCCAAAACTGGTAATAGTATGGAAGAAAATGAAGTTGGATTGTATGGTTTAGGCAACTGAAATGAATTAGGAGAATGGCTTGTCAATTTCTGCTATGCCAATCGTTTCTTCATAGCTAACAATGTATTCAGGCAACCAAAATAATGCCTTTATAGATGGATATCAACCTACAGCATATGTAGAAATCAAATTTGCTATACTATTGTTAAAACAGATGGAGGAACTCAGTTATAGTATCAAAGACATGTCCAGGGGCTGAAACAGATCACAAATTGCTCATGTACAAGTTCTAGATTAAGCTAAAGAAGACAAAAGCCACCTGGTTTCTACAATATTTTCTTGAACATACACCCACCCACCATTTTCAAGGAACACTTCATGAATTACTTTGAAATCCTGAACTAAATTGATAGAGAACAAGAGAAATTAGGGAACAAACTTAAAAAGGTAGTTGAGGATGAAAGTGTCAAGATAGGGCCAAAAATAAAGAAAATAAACAATGTCAGAACAACTGTGGAAGATTGTCAAAAGAAAAGAGAATCCAAAGCTAAGAAAGACAAACATCTAAGAAAGAAATTTAACGAAGAGTTTCAAAGAGCTGTTAAAAGATATAAGAAGCAGTATTATAGCAACATCTGTAAAGGGACTGAAGATGGAAACAGACCTGCAAAAAAAAAAGTGGTTTTTTTTTTAAAAAAACTCTCTGAACTTAGAAGGAAATTCCAACCTTAAACTGGTATGCTAAAATAATTAATAGTAACCAGCTCAAAGGAGATCAAATGAAGAAGGAAGAAGTATATTGAAATATTGCACAGTAAGCGATGCCAACATCTACAATACCTTAGAAGATACTATCTACTTTTAAAAAAACTTTTAGTACTGTATTAGAAAAAAATGATCAGCACCCTGGTCATTACCAAGTTGGAAAACTAAAAGAACTAATGGGATACCCACAGAAATATGGCAAGCTGCAGAAGAAGAAACAGTGAAGATTGAAATGGTTACTTTTCTCACCTAAGGTGATTCTGGCCATGTACAATAATTCATTATATTGGTCAAGGAACCACAGTATGGACAGTATATGACAAAGCAAATTGACTTTGGCTGGCAAAGGAGTGAGACATGCTGCTTATTTATTCAAAGTTTATGCTGAATACGTATTACGGGAAGCTGGATTGGAAGAAGATGAGTGTGATTTTAAAATAGGAGGAAGAAGCATCAATAATTCATGCTATGTCAAAAAAATCCGATAGCCAAAAATGCAAAGAATCTCTAAGTTTTAGTAATAAGTAATAATAACAAGGCACAGTGGGAAAAAAGGGACTAAAATTAAATATAAAGTGCGCCAAACTATTGATAACAATGAGCCTTAGAACTGACAATGAAGATACCAAAATGGATAGTATCTGCCTTTTAGGATCCACCACTAAAGGAACAAGCAGTCAGGATGTACACTTAAGACTAGCACTTGGTAGAGTAACTATGATGACCCAGGACATGGCACAAAAGCAACACAGCCAGAGAACAACTTCCCTTTATTGCTCCAACTGTGCCCCCCAAACGTTCCCACAGTTACTACCATCCTGGAGCAAAGCTGTCACATGCACCTTCAGAAGCCTCTGGCTGTGAGTAATCCAGTAGCAAGATTAGCCACACAGCAACCAGGGCCAGCAGTCCAATAAGTCAGGTTAGACCAACAGTAACCAGGTCCAGAGTTTCAGTGAAGCAGGCAAACCAGGCAAGCCGCACAATACAGAGTACAGCAAACTCCAGGCTTTGGCAATTGCACATGAGGCTCCACAAATTCAATGCTTGTTCCCGACAAATGCCCTTCCCACTGGCACCTCCTTACATCTCATTCCCCACATGTGCCTTGTGAAGGGAGACATCCACTCTCCTTTCTTGTAGCAGACTCAATCTGCATTGGTCACTCTTTCTCTTCTCTCTACATCTTCTTGGACCAGGTGGGGGTAATCCTTCCTCATCTCCTGAACTCTGTCTTTCCTGCTCCTCCCTGTCAGCAGGCATTGCTACTTCAGAAAAGCCTTGCCAGGACTGACTCTGCCCTTCCCCAGTTTCTTCCAAGGCCAACAGAGCTGCCCTCTCTGTCAACTCTTGTTCCAACTCATCTTCCCCTGCAGATTCAGACGGGAGCATGACAGTAGCCAAGGGTTTGAAAGATATTCAGATGCTGCAACAGAAAATTTTTGAGCTCAGGTTACCCAACCTGATTATAGAGCCCCAGGTATATACAAGTGTGAACATATACAGTATATTAAGCACAAGAGACCTTTTTATTGGTAAGACAACAAATCTTATAACAATGTAGTTTTGTTCTTCCATCTCCTGTTTTCGAGGCTTTGTGGTTCAAATATATAACTTAATGTTCTGCAAATTAAGGTAAAATAATGCTTCAATAGATGCAAGTGAAATATTACACATCTGGTCATTATTATTCCTTTGCAGCTAGGTTTCAACAAGAAATGTTGAATTCCAATCTATTGCTATCTGTGCAACCTCCAAAATGCAATTAATTGGTAAAATTTCATCTAAAATTCATGGGAGAAGATAAATGTACAGTTCATTAGAAAAGAGCATTTTAAAGGACTTCATAAGCTCCTTGGCTCATCATTATTTCATTTAACTAGCTCGTTTTCACTGCTTTGCTCCAAGCTGCATGCATCTAGCTCTTGCCATTAAACATTAGTTTTTCAGTAATTTTCTTCTAGCTAAATATACTGTGGGTTTTCTTTTTATTGTAACAATAGAAGATTTCAGACACTGCTTTTGAATCATGGTACACAATACAAGAAACAATGTTGAGTTAACTGAGGTATAATCCTGCAGTAAAAATCCACTGTTCCTTAGGAAATGGGAAAATTATACATTTTTTTTCTGCTAGGCATCAATTTGTATCTCTTGTATGGCTTGAAATTAATCAAATTGGTCTGAGCGTTGAATGAAACAGTTGAAGTATCCTGACTGTTTCCTGTAATCAGCTTCCTCTTCTCTTAACAGGGCAACTGGGCAATTAATCACTTATGCCATTGGTTATCAACCTGTGGTTCGCAGATGCCTAGGGACACACTATCATTACAGGGGATCTGCAGAGGCTCGAAGAAATGTTATGTTTTAAAACTTGAGTTAAGTCTTGAGGGTCCATGACCACAAAAGATATTTAAAGGGGGCCTGAAGTGAAGAAAAGGTTGACAACCACTGACTTATGCAATTTTTCTGCATGTAACTAATTCAGACTGCAAAGAAGATGAATCTTTTCCCCCTGGCAGATCTGTGTTTTCAAACCAGAAAGGTAAGATTGGATATTTTTCAGTCTAGTTTCTTAGTCCTTTCAGAATAAGCATACTGCTTTAAGAAGTGCAGATAACCACAAAACTGCAACATTATATATTTTGGTGAAGTGTCTAAGGCATCAGACTAGGAAATGAGATACCAAAAATTCCAGCTCGCCTTAAGCACAAAACCTTGGGACAGTTTCTCTGCCTTAGTCCTAGAAAACAGACAAAGATAATTGAGCATCACTTAAAACATATGATCTTGGGATCATATCAGAGGTGAAATTAAGCAGATTCTAGCAGATTCGCTAGAACCAGTAGTAAATTTTCTAAGCAGTTCAGAAAACAGGTTGTTAGAAGAAATTTTGTTTTTGTTGTTTTGTTGTTTCCTTTTGTTTTTTTCCACTTTACAGCAGAAGAAAGACAGGAAAAAACATTATGGTATTGTTTCTAGCCTAATCTTTATTGCCATGCTTACAGAAACTGCCCACCCAGTCACATGATCCCCCAGCCACACCCACAGAACTGATAGTAAAAAAATAATAATTCCATCACTGGACCATATTCTGATTCAATGACTTCTGTATTTTGTTGGAGATATAAATCTAATAGTATTGGCTATTTACTATTTACTGATTTGATGATCACTCAGCACAGAAAAAGAGTTACAGATTTACTATGTATTTATCATTTTGCTTACTTCCAGTCCATAACGCTTTAAATCTGAGATAATTTCTTTTGCCTTTCTCAACAGAGACACATGTCTTCTCCTGATGGAATGAGTTCTTTTAATATATTTTCTATAAGTAAACCTTTTTTGTATGGTAGTTATACAGCTTATTTAGGTAATCATTGCTCAGGTCAATTTCCCACTCTTAGGAATGTACATAAAGAATTCTCCAACTACTAGCTTAAGGCAGAAAAAGCAGACTTGTAGCACTTTCATGAATGCTATTCATGAATGCAATGATCCTACTTCAAAGAATACTGGGAAATATTAATTTATTGATTCAATTTTTATAGATACTTATCTCAGTCAATGAGTTTGTTGGTTGGTCATTGAGCTCTCTAGCCATCTCAATCAATGGCTAAATAGTTCAATGACCAACAACCCTTAATCAACCTTCCTTTGGTGTGGGATGTATATACAAGTTCAATTTAAACCCAAATTTGGTTATTAGAATTGTTATATTGTTTTTAGAGGCATTATTATTATTATTGGAAAGAAAACATAGTGGTAGAAGTTAAGTCTGACTTTTTTTTAGTCTACTAAAAAAAATAATCATGTGAAATGTTGATCTAATAAAAATAACATTTTGTTTAAAAAAGTACCACTAAAGTAAAAGTCTTATGGGCTCTGTGAGGCTTCCATCTCCATCTCATGAGACACAATGGACCATTAAGCACAAAACATCTCCTGACTTTCACTGATGCCTCCAAATCTATTTCTAATTGATATGACTTTGAAATAACTATTGATTACTTTTTCCATGATGATTTCATGAGTAGAAATGCCTTTATTTATTTTTAAAAATGCTTGACACAGGAGAAAAGTAAAGAATATCCCTCAAAGGTGCTTTTTCAAGAATCAGCTGAGCTTTTTTTGTTTTCTTTGAAGACATTTCACTTCTCATCCAAGAAGCTTCTTCAGCTTTGACTGGATGGTGGGGAATGAAAGGATTTATATTCCTCACAGACAGCTGGTCATTTGCCTTCTTTTAGAGAGTCATTGAGGCCACTTGGAGTCTTATCTGTGTCCTCAGGGTTGCCCGAGTAGTACAAATGGATATGGAGCCTCCTTGAAACTCTGAGGAGACTGTGGTATAGACTGGAGATAGATGATATAGTATCCCCCGGTTTTGACCTAGATGGCCTCTTTGACCCTCTTTCAAACTAGTGGTCTTCTCTGTTCAAAATGTGGACATTGCTGTCTTGAAAAGAATGGCCTTTGTCTTTTAAATGCTGCTGAATCTTGTCCTGAAAGGTTTAATCTTCTATGTTGTGCCATGCATTTATGAAGTCATTGCTTTGCTTCCACAATGTCCATGTCTCACTTGTGCAGATCTCTACCTTGGGGAAACAAAACAACCACTCCACAACCACTTGGATGAGAAGTAAAATATCTTCAAAAAAAACAAGAAAGTCCAGTTGCCTCTTGAAAAAGCACCTTTGGAACAACCATGACCTTATTATGAAGTTTTAAATTTAATCTTAAATTTAAATTTAATTCCACACCTCTCTATCATAATCTTTTCTTTGCTATTTGATGCATTCTGATCTGGAAAAAAACTGTGGGAACCTTATTATGGCATCACTGGTTTCTGACTAGAGAAGGATTTGGCAGAGAAGTTCCAAACCATTGAAGAGATCCCTAACTCATGAAAGGCAGAAGTTCCCTGTTTTCTGGTTCTTACTCATACTTTAATCACATGTCCTAAGTAAAATATATTATTAGTTGATTAGAGCCAGTTTGGGATAATAGTTAAAGGCACTTGGCTAGAATCTGACACACAGTGAGTTCTGTTTGAGGTACAAGGCCAACTAGCACCAGTCACATTTTCTTAGCCCTAGAAACAAAGCAATGGCAACTGCTTCCAAACAGTATCGTTAAGGAAACTACATGAATTTGCCCATGCAGTTGCTAAAAGTCAAGACCTACTCAAAAGTATAAGCATATTCAAAACTCTATTTGTTACTATTTTGGTCCCAAACATTTCACCAAAATTTCTTCCTCCTTTGAGTATCTTTTTTTTAGTTTTCATGGTCATGGTGAGTAGTTAAATATACACCTGGATGTTTAAATGCAACATTCCTGTGACCTTTTCTGAAAATGTAGTTCCAAAGGAAATTAGTTTCACAGTTAGGGAGCAGAACATGATAGAATTTTTTTGTGCAACTTTGGTAACAGCCCAGGGATTTTGGGAGTTCTTTTTCCAACAGATTTGACAAGGTTCAGTTTAGGGAAGCCTGTTCTGTCCTGAGATGCAGTGAAGGATTAATAGAACTCTGTTTTCTTATTGTGAAATGAACTGCAGAAATCATTCTGCTTCTCCAATATATTCTGATCTTTGGGGGCATAGAATGCCCATTCCACTCTCAATCAAAATTAGTCGGAGAATTTACATGTGATTCTGCCTCATTTACATGCCTTATTATTTTTTTACACAGATTGCCTAGGGGAGATGCTAAAAAGAATATGATTCCTGCTGTTTTTAATAGTCATTATAAGGAAAATAATAAGCAGTTAATATATTAAGATATATTAAGATGCTGCAAAGAGAGTATTAACTAGATAGACAACGAATCTTGCATATTTTTTTATATCCAATTTGAAATTTGCCCTTATTTCTAGCTTGATTTATTCTTATTTCTAGGTTGTCCATAATCAAGTACCCCTTAAGAGAAAATGTAGGAAGTATAAAATACCCACATCACCAAAACTGGAGATGTCTGCCATAAGATGAGCCATGATGGCTATTTCTTCTAACTGCCGGCTGCCTGCAGTTTGGCAGTTCAAGTCTGACCAGGCTTAAGGTTGATTCAGCCTTCCATCCTTCTGAGGTCAGTAAAATGAGGACCCAGATTGTTGGGGGCAATATGCTGACACACTGTAAACTACTTAGAGAGGGCTGTAAAGCATTGTGAAGCAGTATATAAGTCTAAGTGCTATTGCTATTGCTACTTCCACATCTGGAGTAGCTACTACTATTACAATGGGATCTAAACTATTATCAACAATTTATCAGACCCTCTGATATCAGGAATCTCAGCCCTAGGACAAGTATTTAACCTGGTCAAATCTACTATGTGCTACATACCAAAAATGATAATCAAATCCACAGACCTATGATGCATTCTACCTCTTTTTGCTGTTATCATGGTGCCATGATAACCACCATAATTAGAAATCCAGCTATAGAAAAGTTGTAGAAAATGTTTTCAGTGAACATAGAACATGAACCAAGAAATAAGTCATGTCTGAGTAATGCAATACTAAAGAATAAGGCTCTAAAACATATGATCATTTTTATCAGTGTATTTATAAAATCTGATACCATATTCCGCGAACCCTTTTTCCACTGGTTTCATCTGTTGTTTTATGCAAATTTGTTTATGGAAGATGAGGGTGGGTGGAGAATGCAACCCTAGCACAAAGTGAGGGGATACTGAATTAAAAAGAAAAGGCTTAAATTGAAATGAAAAGGAAGGCCTGGAATAATTTATTTGATAACAGGATTATTTATTTGCATGCTTAGTTTAGGGTGACGAACCGTCCTCTTTTGCCCGGACATGTCCTCTTTTTACGTCCAGTCCAGGGTGTCCGGGCGGGTTTTATAAATTTACCCAGATGCCCCGGACTGGATGTAAAAGTGGCAATGTCATGTCCGGTCAAATGGAGAAAAGCGAGAGGCTCCAGCAAGAGGTCCCACCTTCTCTGCGTCATCGGAACAAGCTTCTTGCTTCTCAGCCGAGTCTGGATTTGCAGTCGATTTCTGGCGAAGGGAAGCCAGCCCCCCCGCTGCCCCTGCTGCCGCTCCCCCACCGCCGCTGCTGCCCCCCGCCTGCCACCGCCCCCCGCTGCCCCCCGCCCCCCTGCCCCCCATCCCCACAGCCACCACCGCCTCCTGCCGCCGCCCCCACCGCCACCCCCCCATCCTCTTTTTTGGCTATCAAATATGGTCACCCTAGCTTAGTTGAATAAACTGACCATCTGTAATTACATTATCATATACACCCCAATTTATAAGAAATTGCAGAATATGTCTGATTCAGAATAAGTTTTCCCACTGAGAAAAAAATTACACATTTTTAAATATATATATTTAGAAATACTACCTTGGAAAATGACATGATTAAACATATTGATGTGCTTAGCTCTTCCTTTAACAAAGACACCAGTCCAAATTTTAAACCATTAATAAATTGTCTAAAATCCACATACTTTCCCTAGTTTTGTGAGATACAATATTGTTATACCAATTGTTCAAAGACAATAATGAAACTAATTATGTGAGAATAAAGAACCTGTGAAAAAGGGAAACAACTTGCATCTTTTCATGAATTTTTTATCAGCATAAAATTTCTGCTATGCATCTGATCTTCTTGTATTTTTTTAAGGGTATGTATTACTGAACTCTAGCTCCTAATCTCAATAGTTTGATACCAATGAGTAGGAATATAATTATTTTATTGGAAACATTGATCCTTTATCTTCTGATCCTGGATGATGTACACAATAGAAACAAACTCCACTTTATAAAGGACGAAACCTCCAAGAATCTATATAACACAATATCATTGCATCCTGAAAACTCTCTATATCTATTTTACGTGGCCATTTTTTTCTTAGCTTTTGAGAAATATGCCAGATTTATCCCTCCCTTCCTCCCCCCAAAAAGTATTGGAGAACATTTTCTATTGTTACTTGGTAACATTTTTGGGAAATCTCTGGGGTCTAGTCGCTTAAATGTTGAGTTTTGAATCCCACATCATACACTAACCAATGCATATTATAATACACTTATAAAGTAATGTTAAAATCATTGGATTAAAAGACTGCATATAAATAATCAAAATAAAATAAATTCATGATGATAGGCAACCAAAGAATTCCCATAGAATAAAGTGTCTGCTTTTCATGAAGAAGAAATGATACGTATTCTCACTTTTAGTTACAATGTCTAATTAGCCAAATACTAATTATTTTGATTAATTTTGATTAAATATTTTTGAAGAAACAAGTAGTTACAATGAGTTATGCCATGTTGAGCAGTGTTGGGATTCAGGGTTTAAAGTACCAGTGGAGCAACTTAGGAGTATAGATATACAGGGACCTGACTGTCAATGCTAACTCACACAATAGTGAACCAGTTTAGTTTGTAGGTAGTCTTTTTGTTTATAAAACTGATGGTTCCATCAGTTAATTTGCATGTATTGCGTGCTTTGTTGCCATGCCCCAAATTAAATCAAATTCAAACTCATGACATATATTTCTGGAAACCATCCAGAGAAGTCAAGGTAGATGAATTTTCCCATCCAATTTCGTCCATTTCAGCATAATTTGGATTTTTAAAGCATATTTGTAAATACACCATTATTTGTGCATTTCACATATTTTATCCCCACAGGGTATATGATTTTTTGGAGGTGGGGGTGGGGTGAGGAGTGGAACCTGTATGACAAAAGGTATTAAAGTTCTAATTTGGGTAAACACAACATTCCAGTCATAGACATATGTGAGGGGATAGGAGAATAAGGAAGGGAAACAATGACTTGTTTTGTGAGACACAAGTTCTGCCATTTTTAATGTGATATCATCATAACCAAACATGTAAGGGGCAGAGGTTATGCCACCCACATCACACTCATTTCATCATCTTGGAAAAATTCTTAAATTCTCTGTATGCCTCTGTTTCCTGTATACACTGTACAAGTTCAGGAAATAAGAATTAAGTAAATTTATATTAAATACAAAGAGCAGCTTATAATGTTAAAATGTTTCTTTGGGTTTAATGACATTGCTAATTTATTTGCAGCAATTATGATTCTATTGTGTTTGGCCACTAAGCGCACATCAATTTGCATGTCAATCGTTTTAGTGAAGGTTTGCAATATTTTCAGATGCTGCAAAATGTCAAATTCAATTGTTTAAATGCACAGTAAAAGAATAGCCAAAACACTGATAGCTCAAATTTCCACTCCTCCCCCAAGTCTTATAAAATTTCACAACCAGCACTGAAGCTTCGTAAGATTTGTATCAGGTATCAGTCATTGGTTAAATTGATGAAATCCTATAGGATGCTGCACATTATAGGGGCTTACAGGTATTGTGCTGCTGACTGTGCAGTTGATAAATTTTATAACTGTGTTTGTGTGTCACTGGATTTATACGCAGAAATATATTATTTTGTTTGGAGAGTTAGGAAAAAAAAGTTGCTAACCTGATCCCTTCAGGATATACAGAAGAAATTACTACAAAACGTATGAGGCTCATACAATAAGAGAAAATAGGAACAGAAATGTGCAACTTTCATAAATTATCTACAAGATATAACTCTACACAATGAATGTACTATACATAAAAGACTGTAAAGTATTTTCCCACAAGAATATTTGACACTCTTTGAGGCATTGCCCAATATTTATAAAAATGGCTTACTGTTCTTCTACATTTGCATATTTCTCTCTCCAAATCTTTACGCAGAGTTTGTTGTATTGTTATTTATTTATGTTTCATTCTGCTGCTTCTCATGAATTTGACCAGAGAAAGTTTTGTAATATAACAACTATTAGACTTTTTTCCTCAAGAAAATGAAAAAAAGATAGCCTTTTGCAGAAACTAAAGCATAGCGCTCCTAGTACAGGAGACATCTAAAAAAACAAATGGAATTATTGTGGGGAAAAAATAATTTTATCCTTATCACCTAGTTGAGTCACATAACATTTCAACCATAAAATGTTCCCTTTGCTTTTAAAATGTGAAGGTTTGTGATTTAATGTTTTCATGCATATGTTTGAATCATCTGAAGTCTTTCTTATTTCTATCGGGAGTAACACTACCAAAATAAATGAGTGGAAGAAGAAAAATGACTGTTTCAGAGATGCAATTTAAAAATATAATGAAGGCTGACCTATTTGTGGCTCCAAA
>JAEANM010022060.1:0-11693 GCA_017656035.1 Myanophis thanlyinensis
CGACCCAGCGAAAATCGGCTTTTCTGGGCTCTCCATTCCCTGAACCGGGTCTTCCTCGAAACTGCAGGGTTCCTGCTGGTAACTAGTTTGGCGGGCCGGATTAAAAAGCCCAACGGGCCGGATGTGGCCCGCGGGCCGTAGTTTGCCCATCTCTGATCTAACCCATACATTTATAAATGTATCTTACAACTGGATCTTACAACTTTCTAGTTTAAAATGAATTGGCTTTTTTGTAGTTCAGTGTTGTGCAATTGTTTTAATCCTATGCTGTATATTGTATCTGCCAAGAAGGCTCCTGAATTTATAAATATTCACAATACAGAAAAGTTCAGTTTCCCCTTGCTTTTGTATGATTAAGCTAGAAGTCTGATTTAAATTCACCTTCAGCCACTGACTGATTATAGGCTGGTCAGTTTCTCAGCCCATCCTAACACATAGGGTTATGAGGTGAACCTGAAGGCAGAATCTAAGGATAGATTCAGCACTTGCTGGAAAGGGCGAATATAAAATTAGCTGAATAATGTTTCAGTAGTTTGCCAAGAACTGTTCACAATGTATTTTCGTTAAAGCATATGTTTTATATATTTATTTGGTACATCAGAATGAAGTTTTAAAAGACTCTCAGTTCTGAAAGAACTATAAAGTGATTTGAATTTGTTATTCTTCCAATCAAATACTGTACCTGGAAGCGTGGGATGGAAACTTTGCTGTTGAAGCTAGCTGCTTACCTCCTAGGTTTAATGCTTGATTACAAAATAAATTACCATTAGGGGAAAATAAAATAAAATCTCTTATTTAACATTGTGATATTGCATAATGCAGGTATTTCTTGATTGGCAACCATTTTAGTGATTATTCTGATGTTACAATGATACTGAAAAAAGTCTGTTCCTTTCATTTATGACCATTGCAAGGTCCTCTCAGTCATGTGATCAAAATTTGAGCACTTGGCATGTATTTATGATCGTTGCAACATCCCAAGGTCATATGATCACAGTTTGTACCTTCCCAGCTGAAGAACCAAAGTCAATGGGGGAAGCTGGATTTGCTTAACAAATACACAATTTATTTAATGCACATGTGATTCAGTTAACGACTGTGACAAAAAGGTACTAAAATTAGGCACAACTTGCTTAACAACCTCATTGCTTAGTAACAGAAGTTGTGGTCATAAGTCAAAGACTGCGTGTACTCAGAAAATTCTACTACATCTCATTGTAGCACTAATGTTAAGTCTTGTGTCTAATTATGAACAGGGATAACTTGAAGACACGAATATTCTGCGCTGAATTAACCTTTAAAGAATTACACACTGAGTTTGGTTATAAATACAACTCCTGTTTCTAAAGATATTCATATAATTTCTGCTTCCTAAAGCAATTGCTCTGTAGACAATGCTTCAAGTACTTTTTTCCAGGAGTAGGCCTGTTATTGTTTTACGCTTAATGAGATCTTAGGGCTGGGGGGTCCTCCTGCTGTGACCTTTAAATAGGGCATCTGGTGATAGAAATCTTGTTCTTGACATTACTAAGAAAGAGAAAAATGTCAGTTGCTACCAATATCCCTCTCATTCAGTGTCAGCTGAGTCGATGATGGGATGGCAGGAAAAGGAGAAAAAAGGTGGGGAGAAAAAACAAGATGTGCCAAAATTAACACATGGAGGAAACCAAGTGAATATATGAATTCATAGAGAAATTTGATTGAATGTGACCAAATTGACACCCATTGATTGGGCGCATGACTCCCATGCAGTTCAATGACCTTTAAAATGCTATCTGAAGAGCATTTTTGGACCATATGCTCAGATTTTAGTAAAGAACAAGTCTGTGATGACGTGCATGGTTAGATTCTGACATTATTCATGATTTCCTTAACTACAGTTGATTACAATGTTTATCGGAAAAAGCCGTAAATGATTATTTATAAATCACCACGATCCCAACCATATATAATCCTAGTTAGCCAGAAAAAAAAATTCTCTCTTACTTCCAAATCTTTAGAAACAAAGCTGACTTGTTGGAAACATCTCTCACTCCAGGCAACATTCAGTTCCCTCCTCTGTCAATACAGGTAGTCCTTGACTTACAACCACAACAGAGCCCAGAATTTGGAGATGCTGCACTGGTTGTAAGTGTGAAAAATGGTCATGTCACTTTTTTCATTGTAACTTTGAATGGTCACTAAAAGAACTGTTGCAAGTTGAGGACTATTTGTTACTGTACAATATGTCCACATGACATTATCTTAAGGATGCTAGAGAAACAGGATATACTCTGATGTCACCACACTGGAACCTCTAAGCAAAGGAGGGTACCATCATTTTCTTCACCTAAAAAGCACAAGCTATTAGAATGAAAAAATAGGGATACCAGAAGACAATATTAACTAGGCCGTTTTTCATTTGCAAGGATCTAATTGTTCTGACGGCAATTAAAAGCCAGAAAACTGATTGGAACCAGGAAAATAGTATATGGAGCAGGAGAGATGTGTCTATGTAAAAAAAAAAATTCCTGCTTCAACTTAACACAAAATCCACTCAAGACACAAAATTGCATAACTCTGGAGGGACTTAAGGCCAAAAGCAACAGGGCCCTAACAGATAAGCACATCATTTCTACTTTTCTCCTCCTCTCTTGACCTGAGCTGCTTTTCCTTTCTCTCTTTTTCCTCCTTCCTAAAAAAGCCATCTGTGTTTATACAAACTAATTTATTTGTATTATATATAAAAATTGGGTATAGAATACATAGAAAGAAAAATACTAAAGATACACAACAATAACCAAAATGAAACTCAAGGTGAAAATGAAAAAAAAAAGAGGAACAAACAAATAGAAAATATAGAATTGGACTGCTGTGAATGAACACGCACAAGGAAAGATAATTAAAAATCTACAAGTAGTTCTTGATTTACAACAGTTCATTTAGTGACCATTCAAAGTTACAATAGTGACTTATGACCATTTGCACAACCATCGCATAGTCTTGCGATCAAAATTCAGATGCTTGGCAAATGACTCATATTTATGACCGTTGCTGTGTCTGGAGCATTAACCTTTTGCGACATTCTGACAAGCAAAGTCAATTGGGAAGCCAGATTCACTTAAAAACTGTATTACTAATTTAACAACTGTAGTGATTCATTCATTTAACTAGCAAGGTCGTAAAATGGCAAAATTCACTTAACAAATGTCTTGCTTAGCAACAAATTCCGAGCTCAGTTGTGTTCATAAGTCAAGGACTACCAGTATACTACTTTGTATAGTACAAAGAAGTTGCAATAGCAAAAAACATTGTTTTGAGTCCAGGAATGCTACATACTGTAATCTCTTCTCTTTGGGCAGCATGGGTGAGGGCAGGTAGCTAGTACCAAATAGCATGCACTGAACTTTCCTGGAGGACAGAATGGAGCAGAATCAGGTTTACATTTTGAGGGATAGGGATGAACCTCCTTTCAAAATCATCACTGAATATTTGGTATTACTTCCAACCTCTGTATATGAATCCAATGTGAAAACCCTGAAATGCCAGAAAGCAAAAAACAAACAAAAAAACCCCCACTTTCTGCATTCACTTATTTTTTAAGATATGCCAAATTTAAATTTATTAAATTTAACTTATTGGAATATTGTATGAATTTGATAAGTAAGATTAAATAAATAAACGATACTTCTCTTCATTAGGGCTGCTGGATCTGGATTAGAAAACTCTCAACGACCACTAGAGGGCAGAAATAGATACAGGAAACCAATGCTTTGCTGCCATTTGATGGTGATCCAGATTTTTGCACCCAGCTCTGGTAATCCTACTTTGAATTTTCTAATAAGCCTCTAATTTTTGCATTTGTATTCTTATATCTTCTGAGCAGTAGCTTAATTCTTCTGGAATGAGTAGTGGTTTACATCAACCAAGCAACAGACTTGAATCTTGGCTATCTTTTTCCATTGGACAGATGAGGCCAGCCATAGACCCTCATAATACTGACGTGTCCAAGCTGGCTTGAAGTGATTTGTTCCTCTTGGGAGGAAGACAGATGAATAAACATTCTTCAACTGCTTCACCAAACTACAAACCCGATCCTATTAAGTTTGACCAGATGAATTCTCCACAAATGAATAATATCTCCATTTTATCACAATTTATGAATCACCACACCTGTTACCAAACCCTGGAAGCATTTTGATCAATTTAGGTTATTTGAAAAAAGAAATAGATTGGGCCACCTAACCTAATAAACATTGTAAAAAGTGTTTTGCAAACCACAGTTTAGACAGTAGTGCAATCACTTGTTTATCAATCATCATAAAACAAATCCATGTTTTTGTGTGATGTATGAACCAGGAACAGAATTGGATGTAATTTAGCTGTTAATAACTCATCACCTGAAGGAAAAAGTCAATGCGTTCTTCTGGATGAAACTGCATGGGAATTAAGAATAGTGTTAGAGGAGACAAAGATGTAAATGTACAAAACAAGGTTTACCCAGATGTTAAAACAGCCAAACAAAGCAAGCAGTGCTCTTCATGCCCAATTTGGTCAGCCATTCCAGAAAATTACTATGATTGATGTAGTAGAAGTCCAAGAGTATCATCACACTGACTCTGGTTGTATTAAACCTTTTCAGCCACTAGCAATTGCTTTTCAAATCTAAGCAATTAACCAAATAGGCTACACTAAGGTTTAGCACAGTGTATGAATCCAACCTTGTGGTTGTCCTGAGAAAATTTCCTATAAAATAACTCTGTGCTACAGCTAATAGGTTTTACAGTTGGAAAAAGTTTAGCAATCATGATTCATGCAAACACTTTGCCTAAGAGACAGTAGTTATTGGTCACTGATAAGATCATCTTTGTCCAAAAATTTGCATGAGTTTGTGTCTCATGATCATATTACTACTTCATTTGAAGAAGCTGAAATAAATTCTTGTGAATTCTACCATCTAGAATAATTCAGACACTGCTTCCTTACTAAATATGGTCATTGAAAAATGATAAAAATCAGATTACACATCATTCATTAAAGTTGCGCATATTTTCATACTCTAAAAACTGGAAGTATAAGAACAAAACAAGCCTAGATTATATACTAAACATCTTCAATCATAAATCCTCATTAAAAACAGAATTCTCCTTATCATTTCGTAGTAATGGATACTTACTTGCTATGATCTCAGAACATACGATCCAATACAAGTTACAATGACGTTGTCTGCATCATGATGCCATGACAGATCTGTCGTTGTGACTCTTATGATGTCATTTTCACCCAGCTCTTCTAGCAAAAGCCCATTCTCTGAGCTTGCTTCAGCAATCTCAGCTATGATGCCATTGCTTTCCACTGGGCTGGTTCAGTTGTTCTGCAGATACAGATTTGTTTGCTTTTGTATGATTTGACTGCTTATTTGTACCCCATGACTATCATTAAGTGTTGTATCCTATGATTCCTGATGAATATACCATTTCCTTTAATGTACACTGAGAGCCTATGCACCAAAGACAAATTCCTTGTGTGTCCAATCATACTTGGCCAATAAAGAATTCTATTCTATTCTATTCTATTCTATTCTATTCTACTTTGCTTGTCAGAATGTCACAAAAGGTAACATAAACCCAGGACACTGCAACTGTCATAAATGTGTGATAGTTCGCAACAATCTGAATTTTGTGTGACCATGGGGATGCTGCAACAGTCATAAGTGTGAAAAATGGTTGTACGTCACTTTTGTCAGTGATGTTTTAACTTTGAATTAAATGAACTGCTGTAAGTCGAGGACTATCTGTATCGAATGCTATTACAGCAATTCTGGTTACACGATATAAATAGCTGTTTCCTTACCTCGGCTTTTAAAGGGAGGCACAAATAGTTTAATTTTTCTTTTCTGTATTTTCTTTTATAAACAAGGTAGCTGGATAAAAGACAGCAGGAATTTTCAGAAACAGCCTTATTGTGGCCATGCATTGCACAGGTATTCCTCAGATGATTATTCAAGCAGAAAAGCTTTCTGACTGCATTCATATTATACCGAAAATCATCCTGCAGCAATTAGACTTGTATTGCCTTCACCCCCAAACTTTTAAACAGGAGGCAGAGTGATTATTGGCTTTAGTACATGAAGCGAACATGCAGCTTTAGATGTTCTTTTCAAAGCAAAGATCAAGTATGTGAAAGAAATAACCAAAAGCACATCATAAAAAGCTTGGGAGGGAAATTGAAGTTTGTCCATTTAATTATAGCATATTATTTATTTTGTGGGGTGGAAAAATTACATCTTTCAAAAGTGTCCAAGCCGCACTTCAAAATGTTTATGCATTTGTTTTTTCAATTTGTAATACATGCACATACAAACCTCAATCAATCAGAGGCTGAAAGGTTCACAACAATACACAATAATACAATAAACAGCAGTCAAATGTAAACTAAGTCCTAAAGAAATACATCAACAGATACTGACGGTAAAAATGATAAGCCACAGACTGGGTGTGTTGAGTGCACATTTCCATACAGGTAATTTAAAAAAACAACACATTTAAATAAGGATTGCAATGTCATTTTAAAAGATTTAATAGGCGAGCCTGCCAGTACAGCATATGCAAGCCTGAGTCAGCAAATGAAAAAATCGATATTTATACACCCATATTTAGGGTCTGGAAATAAGTAGAACTAATTCTCATCATCATCCAGGAGAACATTATTCCTTTCTGATTCTGACAGATGTTTTTTTTTCCCCAGCAGCTTCTTCCTGTTACAGCCATTCAACAGGATCACATCATGGAGGAAAGAACAAGCTACCAACTTCTCTATGGTTTTATTCTTGCTTTGATTGATTCCTGCAGTTTTGCAGGAAAATGCATCAGTTAATATAGGGAATGTTCCACATCTAAATCTAAATAATCTTTTACACCATTTTCCCCTATCTGGATAATGGAATTACTCACCGGACTTGATACTTCTGGATTTCCACCCCCGATTAAGCACAGCTTTCATTCTTCAATCTTGCTCCAAGAACCCAAAAAAACTACTGAAACAGAGTATTTACGTAAAAGGGAATTCTGGTAAAGCAGTCTGAATCAAACTATCCGGGGCCATAATGCCATAATAATAATAGGCAGTAGAGAAATGTGGGAAACAAGTAAAACAAAATAAAATAAATGACACTGATACTTATAGAAAAGAGCCTTTGGTTTTCTTTTATAATACAGAGCTCTATGATAGGCTTAGACTTAGAATAATTTCACTGTCACTTTAAATACACTAATCAGCATACATTAAAATGAAATTTCATTGCATACAGCTCTCAAAGGATCACTACCTCCAATATATACTATACAAAAGGTGACATAAATAAGTTATATATATAACTTATTTTAATTGTTTTTTTCTGCTGGTATTTAAAAATTCAGGGAGGCTGGTATAGATTTATTTCAAGCTTATTTGCTCTCATCAGCCAGTCATACCCTTATGGGATTTGAACCTGGGTCTAGGTCGGGTCTTTTCCCACGTAATATATATATATTCATTCACATATATTATATGACACAGAGAAACAACACAGTCTAATTCAGATGTATGTGGCGAGAAAGATAAATCTTGCAAATTTACCAGACAGATGATAAGATTTACATGGACTGCAAGCAACCTATGAGAAAAATGACTTGTGCTACAATGGTACTGAAAGATTCTTCAGATTTGATCTTCAAAAAAATATTCTGATACACATGGGACCAGAGCATTGGTCGACAACAAGTGTTCAATATACAATTCTGTTCTTGCAGTTGTTTGCAATTGCTTTAAAATGTCACTGAGAAAGCCCTATCAAACAACGGATGCCCCTTCCTTTCTCTTTGTTACTCTCTGGACTCCTGGCCCCTTGTTTTGTGCTGTTTGCATATTTTTAAAAAACATTTTAACAATTGTAAACCACCCAGATTTACTGGAAATCGGGCAGCGTATCAATTTAATATATAAGTTATTATTAACTAAAGCCATAATATGACTATTTTGCAAAACTAAATATATATCTCCCCCGGCCCAGAAAAAAAAGAAAAAAGTCTATACTTTCCAAAATCAGGGAGATGCAAGTGGAATGAAGTTGTCTACACAATCTGTCTACTCCCACAGGGTCAATGATTGCTGAGAGCTGGCCTTTAAGAATGACAAATTGGAGTGGGGGGGATGACAAATCTGGATGGCAGATCTCATTTCCTTGTGTCAAGGGGTGGGACTTTTAAGCATTACTGCTGTCAACCAAAATGCTCATTAGCAACCATCAACTAGGATGACTGACATTGGTGCCTTGTCCCCCATCCCCTCCTCAGGATCTCACGACTGAGTTGATTTATCCAGCACACCTGCTACTGCTTTTCTACTTTGAAACACTCCATTTGTACAAACTGAATATTCAAGGGCAATTTTGAGAGCAGTGGGCGTGAAAATGTTTCTTCGTGTGATGTTCTCAACACAGACAAGGGGCGGGGAGAGGCTCAAGATGGGAAGCAGGGCAGCAGGAGACGGATCACCAATGGATCACGTCTTGGCAGGCCTTTCAAATCCAGGAAATATATGTGTGTGGGTGGCAACACATAGCTGCCATCGGATGATCTTGAAAAAGCAATGCAAAGTTGGACCAGGTTCTGTTGTGGCCCGCCAGTGGCCAGCGGAGCTGTTGGCAGACTCCGACAGTGAGGAGCCTGTCCTGGAATCTGGGGAAGGTTCCGATGAGTGCTCAGAGACAGAGCTGGGGCCAGGGATGTCTGTCAGTCATCAGCTCCCTTCCGAGATGGATAGCAGTGAGGCCACATAGTTGGAAACTGTCCCTGATGTGTGAGAGGGAGCAGCTCAGAAATCAGGGCCGTCTCGGAAGAAAGAGCACAGGTGGCTGGTGATTGGGCCCTCCCAGAAGGATTAAAAAGAGGAGCGAAGGGGAGGGGAGTTTTGCAGAGAACAATTAGTTCGTATTGTTTCGGGAAGCTCTGTTTCTACCATTATGACTGCCGAGTATAATTGTAAGTTATCCTCTGGCCTGGTTCCAAGTCTGATAAGAGGCTGTGATATCAGTCTGGTTTTGTTTATAAAATAAAAGCAGTTTTAGCAGAAAGCAAAGTCTGCTTTTCCGTCTTGAGAGGCCTAGGACAGAACAGGTTCATACAGATAGTCCTTGACTTACAACCACAAATTGAGCCCAAAACGTCTGTTGCTAAGTGAGACGTTTCTTAAGTAAGTTTTGCCTCATTTTGCAGCCTTTCCTGCCACAGATGTTAAGTGAATCACTGCAGTGATTCAGCCAATGGAGCAGCTTGCCTTCAGAAGCTGTGGGAAGTTCATCACTGGAAGCTTTCAAGAAGAGCCTGGACAGCCATCAATCAGAAATGGCAAGGGTGTCAAACCAGATCGCATCACAAGCCGTATTGTGATGTATCGGGATTGTTTTTGCCCTTGCGGAACTGGGGTGGGCATGGCCTGTGCAGGCCGTATCCTGTCCGCAGGCCGCATGTTTTGACACTCCTGGTATAGGATCTCCCGCTTGAGCAGGAAGTTGAACTAGATGACCTACAAGGTCCCTTCCAACTCTGTTATTCTATGCTGTTGTTTAGTTAGTAACATGGTTGTTAAGTGAAAACTGGCTTTCTCAATGGCTTTGTCAGAAGATCACAAAGGGGGATCACATGACTCCAGGACACTGCACTGTGATAAATAGGAGTTAGTTGATGAATTTTGATTACATGACCCATGGGGATGTTGTCATAAGTGTGACTTCTATAGTCCCTTTTTTTCTGTGCTGTTGTAACTTTGAACTGCCACTAAACAAACCATTGTAAATCAAGGACTGCCTGTATATGAAAGGAAATCTCAGGGAGATAGGATCACCTGGAGAGGAAAAAAAACGATGCAGAAGACAGTGGAGAGATGCTTTTACACTGTTACCAGACAGACAGTGGTGGAATTCAAACATTTTTCACGTTGGTTCTGTGGGCGTGGCTTGGTGGGCGTGGCTGGGAGGGTCATGTGACTGGGTGGGCAGTTTCTGTAAGCAGGGCAATAAAGATTAGGCTAGAAACAACACCAGAATGTTTCTTTCCTGCCTTCCTTACAGGATTAACCCTGTGAAGTGGGGAAAAAAAGGAGATTTCTTCCAACAACCGGTTCTCTGAATTGCTGAGAAAATTTACTACCGGTTCTAGCAAAGCTGCTAGAACCTGCTGAATTTCACCTCTGCAGACAGACATATCTATGTAGTCACCTAGAGTCAAGCTCAACGCAAGGGACATATATATATTTGAGATTGAAATGAAGTTACAGTAGAACAGATTACTAGTAGTCCTCATTTAGCAACTACAGATGGGACTGGCAACTCAGTTCATTAAGCAAAGTGGTTGCTAAGTGACAATCGCAAGACCGCAACTGTGTTTCCTTTAATTTTCCTTTGCTTCTTGCTACTTCTGTCAACCCCAGAAGAGTCCATTTGGATATTTTTTTTTTTTCCTTTCTCTCTCTTGGCACTTTCTATTTCTTTTCACTTTCATTTCCTTTTGGGTTTGCCACACTAGACATATCAGGGGGAGGGAAATAGATAGTTGCTTGGGGTGATATCAAAATAACATTCTTTCTTGTAGGATCTAAGGATCTTAGTTCAGTCAGGACCTGTGGAGGCTGGGACAGTGAATGACATAGTCGAACAATCGTGGCTGGGTTGGACCGCACTATGGCATGTGATAACTTGGAGGAAGAAACTTTGGTTTTACTTGGGGTGGGGAAAATGTGGTAATTCATATTTGGGTTTTCCCCAGATGTGCCAATATGATATCTTCAATAAAATTAAGCTTTGAGGAATGTTCCTGCCTTGGAGTTTTATTTGTTGCGGCGATGTTACTTGGAATCCTGACAACTTCTTTCGGCTGGATTGGCTTTCTTTCTCACTGAGGATATCTTGCATTGCAGAAAATAAGTAAGCGCAAACAAGAGCAGAGAGAGGTTGCAAAGGTCATCACTTGGTTTCTTAGCACCATTCTAATGTCAAACGATCGCTCAACAAGACAGTCACTAAGCGAGGATTACCTGTATATCACCGAAAAATGTTCTGAATGAGCTCATAAAATAATTCACATTCTTTGAAAGAAGAACATCTGAAGATTCCTCTGATTCAAATCTGAAATATGTACTGTATTTTAGAACTGGCATTTTGGTAAGGTCAGTTAATGATTTCGTTGTTACTCCACCAGGAAAGACACGAAATGCTGTTGAAAGTCCATGCCAAGTTTACAGAGTGACAAGGAGCTCAACTTCACAGTCAAAAACCACCTGTCCTTTAAGAAAGACATATTCAGAAAAGGAGCGGACAATCTTTTCTCCATCCAAAACAAAGAAGTGGCGTTTTCTCTGAGCTTATTTGCTTGTACGTTGCACTGTAATTACACTGTAGTTATACTGATGATGTTACCTAGTTGGGTAAAGAGATGTCTGCAAGAAAAAAAATCAATCTCAGAGCACCCCAAGGACCCTACAATTCAACCCTGAGCTACAAATATTCTTCTTTGAACAAGCCAATAGGATAAGGGCCCAAAGTCCGACTTTCTGAGATCCCTATATTTTTCTCTGGCTTTCTTACACTTTCTGATGCCCTATTGCAGGGGTCGGGAACCTTGGCTCTTTCATGACTCATGGACTTCAACTCCCAGAATTCCTGAGCCAGCATGGCTGGC
>JAEANM010022061.1:0-11693 GCA_017656035.1 Myanophis thanlyinensis
AGTAAGTAAGTAAGTAAGTATATATGGTCCACCTGAACAATTTTTGAAACAGAAGATTGATTCAGAAGTAGAGATGCATTTTCTTGAAAGAAGCCTCCAGGTATCTACTACACGCTAGGATAAACCTGAACTTATTTTAGTTCTAGTGTTTACTGACCTGCATAACACTGGAAGCAAGAATTTACTTCTGACATTTTTAATCGCTAAAGGCCTTTCAGAGTTTGTGAAAACTACTATCCTCACTTTATGTAGTCTTCAAAAGGTGACTGATTTCCTAGTTTATATTGTTTTCCTCATTTTTTTAGCTCAGCTGAAATGTTATGTTCACTATGTAAATATATAAAAAGCCAAGCTAGGAGTACTAGCTTGTCGCTCATAGTAAATTAGAGTGGCAGTTCCTGCTGTGGTTGGGTGCTTAGCAACTAAAACTTAGTAGACTTATTTAGTTATATCAGAAAGAAATATAAGCCATGGTGTTCTCATTTATAATAATTTATTCATTTTACAAAGGATAGCCCCTATTACAGATTATAATCATGAAATTTGTGTATCTAGACATTTATCTGATCCAAATTACTGAATAATATTGAGCATGCTGCAAAAAAACAAAACTAAAGTTAATTAATGGACATCAAGGGTCTTGCAAAATACTGTAGCAGTTTATCAGCACATAAATAGATGGATCTGTTTCAAGACAGAACATATTTATATTTTTGTAACAATAGGGAATGTTATTTCTTAAAAAGGATATCTTCTAAAATTATTACATATGACAGTTTATATATATGAGGAAATGCAGGAGTATAAAAATTCAAAATACAATTAACAAATTATGTTAAGTCTAATTTTCACTCAGACTTTGTTAATGCAATTTCTAAAAGCTAGCAGATGGTTTGTGCATTAGTCAACAATAAATTATAACACTTATAAAGACAGTTATATATCAGGAATTGCAAAGAATCCAGGCTATAGATGACCCTTCTGATTTTTAATAATCTCTGTAATTGATGTACAGGCAAAAAAAAATACACAGATGTCTAATGTGGTTTCTTGATGAAGCACAAATCATTTCTATTTACTCAGGCGATGCTTCATGGTCCAGTTCATTTCTTAATTAAAGACATCAAGATGCACACAAATAGCATTGAAAAGAATGTTTAGTGTGCTAGATGTTCAGCTGGGAGTTTTAGATACTTTGTTTACTTCTCTAAATCCTGACTCATTTATCATTTCCCTTTAAAACATGGCTAAAACTCATTTAATCCCTGTGTAACTAAAGACATCGTATCTTCCTCTTAATTTGTTTTTATTATCTGTTTGGAATATTAAACTATGTTATCAAATATTAGAAGTTATACATCAAGGATTTTTGTAAAAAGAACCAGTGGGATTATGGTTAGGTAATGCTTAGCTGAAAAGTACAGACTAATACAAATATGATAATTCTGCAATTTAGAGTTAATTTGGATATGATTTAACCCAGATGTTTCTATATGGACAACTCCATGGACAAATTGCCTTAGTTTGGCCTTCTCAGCAAACAGCTTTGTTGCAGTTTTTTTAAAAGATGGGTATCATATCTTTGTATCACTTTCTTTCATGATAAAAAGATTGATTCTAAGGAGAAAGGAACCAAATTAGAAAATATCATTAACATAATATATTATATTACTAAGATAATAAAGATTGGCTAGTTA
Source organism: Myanophis thanlyinensis (assembly GCA_017656035.1). Classification (NCBI taxonomy): domain Eukaryota; kingdom Metazoa; phylum Chordata; class Lepidosauria; order Squamata; family Homalopsidae; genus Myanophis; species Myanophis thanlyinensis. The sequence goes on from JAEANM010022061.1 coordinate 1,698, forward strand.
AACAGTGAGGATATATAATTGTAAAAGCTGCATCCTTATAAAGAATGAGAGATAGAAGATAGCTCCTTTAAATTATGGAGTTTAAGTTGATTGCTAAGGGTACCACTGATTGCAAGAAGACTTACTCAAATGATCCTAGATGACATAAAGCCCCACTTGAAAGAGTTGATCAATAAGAAGAAATTCAGATTTACTTTGGACATACCATACAAGCAGGAAAAATATGCTTGGCAGGGTTGAAGGAAGTGAAAGGAGAGAGTGAAGAAAATATATGGATAGGACCACTAGAATGAATTTGGAAGAATTATGGATTCTTATTAGGAATACTGGATTAATTACGTAGCTGATTCCACCTCACCTCCGCATTTCTGCTCCCTCTCTGCCCATTTGGGAATCCAAATTGTCATACTTTGATTGTTTATTTTTATTATTTCATTGCTTTCTTATTGTGATTATATTTTTGTTTTACTTTGCTAAGTTGCCCAGAGTAGCCCCACTGTGAGCTAGGCAGCAAATAAATTTAACAAATGAATAAAATAAATAAAACAGGTTGAAATAATGAGCATTTGTCCATAAGATTGTCATGGTTCTGGCTTGACTTAATGGCATCTGAATAATTCCTGTAGTTACAAAGGTATTATACATTCATTCAGGTTTATAACTACTAACCTCCAGAAAATGATGACAAAATATAATTTTATTAAAGATAGGAATTATGAGATCATCAAGAATAATGTTCAAAATAGATTTGATGGAACAATATAATGAACTCTCTATGAATGAGAATGTTATAAAAAATCAAAATCAGGTTTAATTCCTTTTCATAAAACCTTTGTCATTCCCCCCAGCCCCAACCATCTAGTTACTATTTGTTGATTTCCATAGGACCACAATAATTGAAAAGCAAGGCAAAGTGTATGGGTGTTATTTCACCGACTTGGATGATCATAGTTTGATATGTCCACTGATACCCAAGAATAATTTTAACTCCTTGGCATATTTTTGCACATCCTCTTTATAACCTTAGTTTTCTCTGCATATGCTTGATTCTTCACAAAAAGAAGGCAAACACAGCCTTCAATAGCATGAAATGTACATTAAAACTTAGAAGAAATGTTTCTTTTAGTAACTGCAATTAGCGTACAATTTAACAACTTTAGAAATATATTTATAAAACTATGAAACTATGAACTACTTCTTTTGAATTTATTAAAGTAAAATCATTTATACGGGTCAATGATTTTCTCTTATTCATAAAAACAATAAGATATGAAGATTTCCTTATTATCTATTCTTTATAATTGTTTGCCATTACTTGGTTTTAATTTACAACCAATCTGCAAAAGTTGTAACTTGTAGTTATAAAAGTAAATTTATATTAGATATCACATGGAATATTCCATGGGACATATTAAATAAATAATATTAAGGCTACTTCATTAGTTATTTGTGACTGAATCAAACACAATGTAATATAGGAAGCAAATTAATATACTCCAAATTAAGCAGGATATATGACTTCACTTTGTGTCACTTGAAAATTAAATAAAATATATTCATGTTAAGACTATTGGTTAAATAAGATCATCTTAGATATTCTGGGATGCACAAATTATATTAAAAACTATCATTAATATTCAATCTATTATTCTGAAATAGATTTTCACTTTTTTTTCAAATGTTTGGGAAATTAAATATTTTAACATATATAATCCTTATTCTCTGTCCTTCAAAGTTTATACTCATTTCCTAATGATAAATACAACTAATTTCCAACAAGATGCATGGCACAAAATATTTACAAGAAATCTGATGAACTATGACTAAAAAGGAACGTGCAGCATATGAAATTCCACAGCCTGATTTTTATCTCTCTTTCTAAATGTTAGCCTCTAGGATTAGAGACAGTATAACATTTATTATTAGAGACAAAAGACAAATTAAGATAATTATATCCCTTGCTTGTGAATCTGCTACAACCTGTAACTGACACTATAGAAGGGAGCACTGGACTTGTGGAATCTGGTGTAAACCAAGAAGGCTGTTCCATCTGTTAATAAATAATGTTGCACATTCTTCCTTCTCCTGCAGACTGTGACTTGAACTCAATAAAGGCTTCCTAGAACACAGTTAGACTGTATATTCAGATGGAACCACTTTAAGCCATTGGCTATCAATATAAGAGTGCAATATCCATATCTATAGCAGTTTAAAACTAGTGATTCTTTTTCATGTTAACAGACATCCTACTTTGACTTCTGGGCCTTGGGGAACAGGGCTAGTAGACTATTGGCACGGAATGAGGCAACTAACTGTAGCCAATTTGTCACGGCCAACTCACCATGCCAATTTGCCATGTCCAACTTGCCACAGGACAACTCACTGTGGGACAATTCAAAAATTCAATTAAATTATTTAAAATAGTTAAAAATATTTTTATTTTTTTGTCCATATTTCATTTTGTACTTCCTTTGACATCTTTTCTTTAATGATTCTATTCCTCTATTTCTTCAATATTTGTTCTGTGGCAAATTATCCTGTGGTGAGTTGGCTTCAGTGAGTTGGTGGTGGCGAGTTGGCTGTGGCAAATCATCATAGACGCCTATAGGCATAATCAGCATTTCTGATCCAAAAAATCCCTCTCTTTAATCTCAGAGGAATTCTTCCACATGAAATAATAATCCCTGTAACTTCCTGCCTTTACAACAGTGGACTTAATGTTTAGGTCACATTGATGATAAGCTAGTTGTCCTATGATTGATCCACTTTTTAAGTTAACAGAGGAAGAAAGATTGCTTCAACAAGCTAGCTGTTCTTAAGCTACTTTCCTGAGCAGTGTGCTGCTCGCTTACCAAGCAGGAGCTGTGAACTAACAAGCTCCTCTTTCTGACCTTAATCGGTTGATAGATATTTCCTTTCTCCTCCCATGTGGTTCATGCCTCACTGCTAAATGACATTATAAGGGGAAATTGCTTGTGCTACTGTGTACCTTTCTATTGGCTTTCCTGACTGTTCACCTAAATGTAAATGGGGTCAGTTTTTCTTCTCCTTTAGAAGCTAAATAATAGAGCATCCAGTTTCAGAATTGAAGAGATTTAACAGAATTTAACAGAATAACAGGGTTGGAAGGGAAGTCCAACGCCCTGCTAAAGCAGTCTAACACCCTGCTAAAGCAGGAAAACCTGTACCATGTCTGACAAATGGTTGGCAAATCTCTTTTTAAAAACCTCCACTTATGGAAGCAAATCCCATTTCACTGATTAATTGTTCTAATTTCTCCTTAGTTTTAGATTTAGATTTCCTTGTGGTTACTCTTCCCTAGACCATGGTGACCAGTCCAAGGGATGGAAGGAAGTGTGGAGGGGTTTTAAGATCTGACCCTAAGGGTAATCCTTTTGTAAGTAGATGCCATGACATTTTCTGCTTGCCGATTTGGCTTATGGTGAGTGATCTATGATGCTGTAAGTATTGCATTTTAATTAATAAGTCCTAGTAAATTGTAACTATACTGACAACTTTGTTCAACCGTGTTCAACTTTTTTGAAATCCAACCTGAAAATTTTAAATTTGCAGGTTGGATTTCAAAATGGCAGCTGCACTAGTCATGATGTAGTAGTGATCTATTTTCAGTCCTATCAAGAAGTAAACATTTTTTATAAGTTCTGACTGACTTACTGTCCTGGACCGGATTTCTTTGGCGTAGAGAGGTTTCAAGAATTCCGAATCTCCTTCTAGCTTTAAACCTTTTTCTGTAATCCTTAGATTTCCCATTCCATCCTGAAATATAGAAAGGAGTTCCATTACTACGATTTTATAAAACCAAGGTTGCAAAAAGAAAAACAAAATCTTAGAGAAAACACCACATAAGCTTCACTATTCAATCATTCTTTTGGCATAGGTTTAGTAAGAAAATTGTGTTTCAAACAAGCTAAAATTCAGGTCACTAAATAAGACATTTATTCAGGTGAACAATGTCATCTGGGAGAGAAGCTATAAAAATGAAGCATTCTGCACACCGAATGACCCTCTTTCTGTCTGCACTACTTGCTTTTTTTGTTTATTAATAACCTCATTTTGCCCAAACAACCTTACAAATATCCTATATATTTAAATATGCTCATCAGGATTCTGCAATAAAAAAAAATAAGAATAATGTTCAAGTTCCGAAAAGCAATTTACCAGATTTAATGTTTTTATACCCCTCTTAATCTATAGCTTTTTATTTTGCTTTGTAAAATTTAGCACAGGACTGAGCATCATTCTTTTGTGGATGGCTACATCTCCTTAGAAATCTATTGTTGACCACATGTAAATGAATACTAATGCCATTATTGTTTTTTCTTTTGCATCCTTCTTCTTTTATCTCCTTTCACATGAACTAGATTAGAATGAATTACTGTTGACAAAGATCTGAACTGATAGTCTACAGAAAGTCTTGAAGTTAGACTGAGGACTAATCCTTTCTTTAGCCATTAAATTCGATAGTGAAGCAGATTATCAAGAAACTTGCAATCTGCCATACCAAACACTGGTTAAACAATTCTTATGGTTTAACTGGTGGATCCTACTCCCTTGAAGTTATGTTTCTAAAGATCCTGCCAACAATTTCAGTATCCAGAAGTTTTAATATAAAATGCATGGATAGTTATATGCAAACATAGGTCAATGCATATTAGGCTCCTGCTTTGTGAACTTGTCAGTCTGTTTTTGGGTCCAATTCAATGTTCTAATTTGTGGCATGGGACTGGGCTATTTGCTTTTTCCTGTTTATATCAGTTTGGACTATCAGATCTCACACAGAAGGCAGTTATTTTTGACAAGGAATCAACATTTGCTGGGCTCCAGGAGATGTACTGTCTCTGCTGTGGAACCCACCTTATGGAATATTCTTTTCCCTGAAATTAGATTTGTTCCATGTCTTTCGGTATACTGACATATGTCTAGTCCTGCTGTTATGAAACTAGAGACTGATCTAAAGTGCTCCTTGTTGAATGAGCCATTTTTATTTCTTTCAAGTATGGGACTTCCAGGTTTTTTTAGGATATTTATGATGATGATCTTTTATACTTGTATTTGCTATTTTTATATTTGTGGTTTTTATCTATTGTGATGCACTTCCAAAAGTCACCTTGGGTGAGATGGGTGGCTATATCATAAATTTCATAAACAAACAAAATAAAACTGACAGGCAGGACCAAAAATGGTAAGAAGTAACATTGCCTTCCCTTCAGTTTAAAATTGTTGGGTATGAACTGATTTAAAGGTTCTTGGTGTTGGAAAGAGCAGTAAAGTATCAGCAGATCCTAAGTCCATCAGTCAATCTTTACTTTGGTTGTAATAGATGGGTATAAAATATATGGAATTACAACCATTCAAAGAATAAGGATTTAATATATGAAATTAGATATTAATTACAAAGTTATAGGGATTACTAACAGAGAGCAATAAAACTGTAACTCTAAATTATAAATTAAATGATAATACTTGTACCTGCTATTGAAATCATTTATTCATATCCCACTTTTATTGTTTTTATAAATAATTCAAAGTGGCAGACATACCTAACATTCCTTCTTCCTCCTATTTTCCCCAGAAAAACAACCCCATGAGGTGCATAGGTTTGAGAATGTGTGTTAAATTAGAAAGACCGAGATTTGGTAATACAATATAAAAAAAATAAAATAGAAAAACAAAACAACATAAAGTAGAAATGGCAGGCAAAATGATCTAGCTAGGCTATGTAGTCATCTTCTCAGAGATTTTATGACATGAACAATTTAGTGTGAATTCATTAGGCTATATGAAGTTATAGGAATTAGCGTTTAAGATACAAAATAACTTACAGCCACAACACTGTAAAACTTTAACATTAAGGTTTAATTGTATGAATCGTATTTACTGACATTATTGACTATTAAGACTATCAGAGCAATACATTATAACAGCATAACATAATATGAATAAAACTCTTTAAGTAGTTAGCCAAACAATGTAGATATTTGATATAATAAACTAAGCATTTACATTGCTACCATAAAACTGTATATAATATTTGATGTATTTAATGTGATCTGAGATCAAACATGTGGAAAAAGAAAGATCAATGCACACAAACAGCAAGCACTGAAATGAGAAAAGAAAAACTCAGAGTTGGGATACAGAAATATATCCAAGGTAATACAGCAGCTTTTTCTCCTAACATTAAAGAGTTTGAGGTATCTGATCAGTACACCTCACTAGAACAACCAAAGGTATTTTGACTCCAAGCAGGCTTACAGTATTGTGCACAAGCAAGGATTGCTGAAAGCTAACTTGCAAGACAATGTTTTATTATTGGGTTACTCTTCTCCTCTTCTAAGCAATTTTAAGGTACTGGCTAGGGAATTCTTGAAGTTGAAATTCTTACATCTTAAAGTCACTGAGAAACACTGATCTAGGCAAGTCATTCTATCAGTGGTGGAATTCAAATTTTACTACTACTGGTTCTGTAGGTGTGGCTTGGTAGGCGTGGCTGGTTGGATTAACCCTGTAAATTGGGAAAAAACAAAAGGAGATTTCTTCTAACAACTGGTTCTCCGGACTGCTTAGAAAATTTACTACCGGTTCTAGCGAATAGGTTAGAACTGGTTGAATTTCACTTCTGCATTCAATGCAATTCCACACAGTCTAGATCAGTGGCCCCAAACCTTTTGGGTACCAGAATCCGGTTCTGTGGAGAGAATTGAAGAATCTGCGAACTGAAGGGGGTGTGGTTTTACATACTCCCTGCATCCTATGGATGGGGCTTACTGCTTTGCATGTCCCAGTTTTCGGCATTCCATGTCCTGATGCCAGTCCACAGAGTAGGAGTTGGGGATCCCTAGTTTAGATGAATCTTTCTTTTTTTATCTTATATTTCATCTTATATGCCAAATATGCCAAATTCACGCATAACTTTGTTTAAGTTAGTTAGAGTACTTTGAAATTAAACCCAGAAACCACATTACTTCATTCTAATAAAAGAAAGGTAAAAAATGAAATAATGGAAAGAAAACCAGTAAACCAATAAGAAAACATTTTCTCCTGTCAAACACAGAAAAGAAAAAAGGAAAATACAGCATTAACCCCTTTCATCCATGCTCACCATAGAAACAAAAATGCATAGATTAATAACAAGGCTGAATTGAAGACCTTGTTTTAAAGAAAGAATTCTCTTTTGGGAATTAAAAGCTTCAGGTTTACTTTGTCTGCCTGTCCTGGCTTTATTACAGAAAATACAGATTTTTACTAAGCAGGGGAATATGTATATGATACATAAAAAGGAATTTTTCACATACAGGTGAAAATGCTTGCCTAGTCAATAAAGAAATAATATGGGTTTAAAGAAATTTAGTAGATCCATAATTATTCAATTTTTCCCTCAAAAACAAATCAAGTGTTGTTTGTTATCTGAGATCAAAATGAGAAAGAGAGGAGAGCAGTTCAGGAATCATGATAGCTTTTACCACTTCCATTATGTCTTACTTACTCATCTGTCATCCATCCTGAAGCTATGCACTCTAAATTTATATACAGATGGGCAATCTACAACCATGGATTGCATATAGCCTCTAATAACCCATTTTGATTCTTTTCCCTTTGCCCATTTTATCTTTTCATGATTATAGAATGAATATGACCCAGCAGTATAATGTAGCAAACAAGTTAAATAAAATTTAAACTTCATCAAGAGAAGCATAATTTCCATATTATTAGTAGTATTGTTCTTTATATTTAGATTTATTATACACGTAGTACTCAAATTTGCCTTATGGTAACAGGAAGCTTTTGTTCTCCCTTCATAAATATTGCTTTTATATTTCCAGTGATCAGACCTTAAGTTACTAGTATATTTGCCCCTTTCTTTTTAATTGAAACCAGGGCTTTGAGGAGCAGGAGACAAAGAAATCTTAGGATTCTCAGAGACACAGGGACAGTAGGCAAATAGGAGGCAGTTTTTGGGAAGAGACAGACAGGTCTCTTCAGTTTACCAATGAATTTTGCCAGCCTTGAAGTTTATGCAAAGGCGCCATGCAAATAGAGTAAAATCCCAAATGTTGGTGTGGCAGAGGAAAATAAGAAAGTAAGGGAAAGAGAAGACAGTGAATTTGGAAACAGCAGGGTAGGGATCTGCTCCTCTGCTCGCAAGAGAGCTACTTGTGAGCAAGAGATAGAGAAAGTATGAAGCTTTAGAGAAAGTATCAGAACAACAGTAGGCAGCCAAGTCAGGATGCAGTATGAGGATTGAGAAGTTTTACATGGGAGGGGAAGCTCTTTGTAGGGCTAAGCCAGGAGAAGGAAAATGACAGGAAAAAGGATCACTTTCAGTGTATTCCTTCCCTCTCTTGGCAGAGACAAATAGAATAAAGACAATTTGGAAGAGTAGAAGAAAGCTGCTTTGGTTAATTGTTCATTCAATCATTCAACATAGATTAAAGTTTCTATTTTTACCTGTGCATTAAGTACATACTATTAATGATTCTGTACACAGATTCTAATGATACAAGTAAATGCTGTTAAAGGTTCACAATAAGAGATGTGTGAAATTCTTTTTTCTCATTTGATGCCCTGGCAAAGAAGAAAGACTCTTGTCACTCCCATACTCACCTCTCAGTACTGTGAGAAGGTTTAGTAGCAGATGTGAAAAAAAAAGAGTTGAAATATACCTTGCTTTGGACTTTTTGGGGAAAGCAAGCTGTCAGCCTTGGAACTGATTTCAGGACTGCAGTGTAGGCTGCATATTATTTTATATTCTTAACATCGTATTATATTCTTAATATTATCTTACAAACTTCTCAGTCTAACATTGTTGTTGCTTCTCAGTTCTGGGAACCTAAGCTAAGTTAATTCCTAAAATTGTGCAGTTAATTCCTAAAATTCAGTGAAAAAAAATATTTTCTAAGAAAGAGAAAAAGTTGAATCTTTTGCAACTTTTTGAAACTCATTGCAAAAGACTGAAATAAGACAATTTCTTCTAGAGATAATTTAACTCTATGTTTTCAACATGGAACAAAACTTCTATTAAAATTTAAAGCAAACAAACTATGTTAGAATTACATATAATTCTTTCCTTGTGATTTGTATGCACTACACAAAAACAGTAATTAGAGCCATACCATACTCTGTAAACCTAAGTACCTGCTATGTAATTAAAGAAGACATATGGAGCTAATTCATTAATTCTGCTGCTATGTTAAATGTATATAGTGTGAGAAAAATAATAAAGGATAAATGCATTGAAATGCCATTTGTGATGGCCTGTAGAGATTCTCAGTCATCCAGGTCATGGTTGTTCCAAAGATGCTTTTTCTGGAGGCAACTGGACTTTCTTGTTTTTTCTTTGAAGACGTTTTGCTTCTCATCCAAGAAGCTTCTTCAGCTTTGACAGAATAGTGGGGAATGGAACGATTTATATTCCTTGCAGACAGCTGGTAATTTGCATCCTTTTAGAGGGTTGCTGAAACACTTGGAGGTTTATCATACTCAATTTTGCTGCACACATGTTGTGCATTGACAATAAAGGATTGAATTATCTGTGTCCTCAGGGTCACCTGAGTAGTGCTCCTGGTTCCTGTAGTCTGCAATTTTTTCTCTCTGCAAATTCATTCCTACTCCCACACCATTCAATGGGTGTCCACCCCAAATTGTAGAGATTATCTACAAGAAAGTCCAGTTGCCTCCTGAAAAAGCACCCACATGATGGTGGTCCTTGTCTGCATCATTTTGATTCCTCTAGAACATTGAGCTTATTTGTGGAGTTGATAAACAGTCGGATGGGCATTAAAATGGGCATTATTGAGAGCCAGTTTGGTCTGGTCAGCAGGGGTTACGCACAGGCCATGCACACCCCAGCTCCACAAAGGAAAAAAAAATCACAATACTTCACAGGATGGCAATGTGACATGGCAAATTTGACACCCATGGCCTAGTGGTTAAGGCACCAGTCTAGAAAGGGAGAGATTTTATTTATTTATTTAT
>JAEANM010022062.1:0-11692 GCA_017656035.1 Myanophis thanlyinensis
AGAAAGAAAGAAAAAGAGGGAGAGAGCTAATTCTGTACGTTAATCAAATTTAAGGAATGCTCCCATTATTATTATTATTATTATTATTATTAGATTTCTTGACCGCCCCTCTCACAAAGGGAAAACAATCAAGTTTTTCCTTTTTAAAAATTGCTGAGAAGCCAGTTCTGGATCTTACACCATCACTGGATGATGTTACCTAGTTGGGTGATGAAACATCTGCAAGGAAAACCACCTGGCTCAGAGAACGCACAGTCTTTCTCACCCACTCCCTTCTAGCCCTGATGGCGTTCCCTAGTTAGGTAATGAAACGTCTGCAAGTGAACTGGCAAGCTGAAAGACCCCGCAGTGCAACCCCGAGCCATTAATATTCCCTTCTATCAGGATTGTACGTATTGGTATAACAAGCATAAAACCAAACAGAACAATTTCGAGATATTTTTTGGTGCGGGGGGACATATGCCGTATTCCACCAGGGGAATACAAGTTGGTCTGTCCTGGTTTTGTCGTACATTATTTGGCAAAGGATAAAACACCAAGGAACGAACGGATAGTGTATCTTTTTCAAATCAAATCAAATCAAATTTTATTCATCACATACATAGACATACATAGTACAAAATGCAGTGAAATGTGTTTTCGATTGCTCGCGAGGTAGTAGGCAAAAGGGGATAGTATGGACAGGGAGGGAGAGTAAATTATGGAGTGGTTAAGAGAGGTAGATTATTTAAGAGGTAGATTAGAAATTATTATAGTCCTGGGTTTGTTATGGTTTGGTTTAGGGTCCGTATTGCCTGTGGAAAGTAGCTCCTCCTTAGTCTCTCTGTGTTGGCTTTCAGGGAGCGGAGGCGCCTTCCTGACTGCATCATGCTGAACAGTTTGTTGTTGGGGTGACTAGAGTCCATCATTATTTTCCTGGCTGTAGTTTGGCATTGTCTGTTGTAGATGGAGTGCAGTTCAGGAAGCTTTGTGTGGATGATGCGCTCTGCTATGCGCACCACCCTCTGTAGAGCTTGCCTGTCCTGTATGGTGCTGTTCCCGAACCATGTGGTGATTTTGCCCATCAGGATGCTTTCTACTATACAGGAATAGAAGTTTCAGAGAGTTAGGGATGCATTATAGATGGAGTGCCAATATATTGGCCCTCTGTGTGATAAGCACAAATTCCTTGTTTGCCTGTAAAATAATTTGAATTCAACCAGTACTTAATATCAGCAATAACTATTAGAGATTGGTATGAATGCATGAAGGTAGTATTATACTTTCACCAACTTGATTATTTGCAAATGTTTTGGCTGTCAATGTCCATAATTAGCAATTAAAATGGGATGTATACAGTGGTAAATGTTTTTCTTCCTCTTTTGCAATGCTGGCACTCAGAGTAATTCATTAAATTTAAATGTGGGGATAGGGAATTCAAGACCAATGAAATCTCTCAAAGAGCTCATACCATAGTTACAGATTGTTTTAAAATAGATTTTATGGGTTATCAGTAGTTGCCCATCTTAAAGGTCATTTACTACATTTAAAGTCCATCTGTGAGGGAGATGGCAGTCAAAAAGTTTGATAAATAAATAAAGAAAAAATAAAATAATATTATTTGTTAGATTCAATAGTGGGATAAAGTTTTTAGGTTGTCTATATTTGTGAGCTATTTGATATATCCAGTTTCCTATGTGTGTTCTAGATCACCAAGCAGGATTCTTCCTGATTTGCTATTTAACATATCTGAAGGTCACCGAGTTGAGGGAATGACTTAATAGAAAACATGTAATAATAGCCAGTTTATTACAGGCAGTCCTCAATTTATGATCACAATTGAGCTCAAAATATCTATTGCTAAATGAGACATTCAATTTGTTCACAAGATTATAAAGCGTTTGCCACGTAATTTAAATTTGATTGCATGAGGCAATATATTGATCCTTTAATTATAGGGCCACATTGACCTTCAAAACATCTTCGGACAGCACTGGCTCAATGGCTCTTGATATGTCCCCGATAGTCAGCAAAGACTAGAGAAGGGGCTCCTTTTAGTTATAGACAGTGTTCATACTTTCTCTTTTATAAATGCAATTTTTCCCTCATCCTGTATTAAATTAGTAGCAAGGGGGAAAAAATCCAATCCCCAAATCCCACTGTTTTCCATGGGCAGATTTCATCAGACTTTTAACATTACAATATTGATCTTCTGATGAGTTTCCTGCAACAGCAAGATATCCGGTGTCCCCTTTTCTAGAGTTTTATTCATTCTTTTATGCTTATTTATTGATCCAATATCATTCCTGACTGTGAGTCAATATTCAAATTAGGGATATTTCAAAAAATCATACATATCAATCAAGATAGTAATTTGTCTATTGTGTAAGTCTTAGCTACCATGTTCCTCATTTAAACTCAATACAATTGTAGCTCAAGTTCTGCGGTTGGCTGGGAGTCAGAAAACTTCTGCAGCTCCTCCCTAATTTCAAAATATAAGCACAAACAATATAGCAGTAACTGAATGATTAAAAACTAATATGAAGAGGAAAGAATGACTTTTATTTCATTTTTAAAGAAGACATCTTTTATTTATTTAGTTATGCATCTGTATATGCTATTCATTTAGTAGTTTCATTATTAAATGTTGCATATAAAACAAACATCTACTCTTTTTCTCCAAAAAGACGACCCACCTTGAAAAGAAGCCCTATCATATTTTTGAGTGCATGTGATCAAATTAAGCCTTACAAAATTAGCCCTAATTAAGACCCCACCCATCCCGGGGTGCAGGGGATGGGGTGAGGAACACAGGTAAAAAATAAGCTAGGGTGGAGATGGAGGATGGATCTGCCCTACTTACCAGGCCTCGTATACCCCGAGACCTGCCTCATCTTCTGTGGCCACTTGCTGCCACTCGCAAGCATCTCCCCGGCTTCCATTTCACCTTCAGATACCTTACGGAAAGCCCTCTGCAGCCAATAATGGAGCTCCGGGATAACGCATGCAAGTGGTGGCATTTGGCCCCAGAAGAAGTGGGCCAGCAGTGGTCTCCTGCTCAACAGGGCTGTCAGTGCCATCACCACAAGGTGAGTCAATAATTAGAACCTTCCAAAAAGAAGGCCTAGCCATTTTTTCGAGTGTCAAAAGAAAATAAGACCCGGCCTTCTTTTTGGAGAAACACGGGTATATATGTTATCCTTCTTCAATAGTATTTTTTCTTAAGTTTTTATTTCTCTTATCTGGAGCAAGTATCTTTACTTCTACTCTTGAAACGTTGAAGATCTTCCTCTTTATTCTCCTTGTTTCTACATAGTACAGCTCTCTGTAGGACTTGCTATATTCTGTTTCATGATTCTTCAGGTCATATATTTCAGGTTATATATTTGTGGCTTCCCTTTCGATGTGGATATATGGATTGTTTTTTCCTCCCATGTGGACTGAATACTAATCTGAAAAGGTATGTCAGCCATTAAATTCTCCCACACCTTTTGAGTCAAGGTTTTAAATTGACATTTTTTTCTGAAAAAATTCAGTTGATATACCTTGAAATATTTCGACTTGGCCTCTACTTTAATGTTTTCCATTATAATATTTTAGCCTTTTGTGCGGCTAGATTTTTAACATGGTAGTGTGAAAAGTTAATAGAAATGTCTCTCAGGTTTTTTTATATTACCCAGGTGATTATAGTATTCTCTACACACCTCCCATGTCCTCTGGGATAAAGTTAATCTTTTGGAGTAAATCACTTAGCTCATTTATTGCAAATAATAATACTAATAATAATGCTTATAATGTCATAGAGATAACTGGCATTTTCCAGCTGCAATTAAGTTTTGTGTAAGTTTTGAGAGTCTCTTTTCATTAATTAACTATATTTGAATTCCTTTCTAATGTTTTACCTATCTTTTTTTTTTTTACTAAAGCAGAGGACAATTTGGACATCTCTTCTTGTAATGTTTTAATTACTCATTTAATCATTTAATTAATTGCTGTCAGAGACAATTAAAACATATTTACTTTTTCCTCTGAACAGTGAAATTATATATTGCATTTGGAGTACTATTAGGTCAAATGTTCCATGAGTCAACATTCATTACCTTAATTAAAGACCCTCATAGCTCCATCATTATCAGAGCTAAAATAAATATTGTAAATGTTGACAAACTTTTGAAATTCACCAGTCAGCTTGTAAATGGAGGATTGTAAATGTTAATCCCTAATTTGCATCTTTCTGTGTCACTTTAACCTTCCAATTCAGATACTTTTAAAAATATATTTCAGTGTAGAGAGTGTTTAAATATAAATATATACAGGGAGTCCTTGACTTACAACAGTTCATTTAGTGACAGTTCAAATTACATCAGCAACGAAAGAAGTGACTTATGACATATGACCATGCATTCTCCCCATGGTCATGTGATCAAAATTTGGATACTTAGCAACTGATTCATATTTATGATAGTTGTAAATGTCCTGGGATCAGGTGATCATCTTTTGTGATCCCCTGACAAGCAATGTCAATGAGGGATCCAGATTCACTTAACAACCATTTTACTAATTTGATCAATGCAGGGATTCAGTTAACAGCTGTGGCAAGAAAAATCATAAAATGGGGCAAAACTCACTTAACCAATGTCTCGCTCAGCAACAGAAATGTTGAGCTCAGTTGTAGTTGTAAATCGAGGATTATCTTTATTAGCCAGCAAAATGTCCAATTTTCATCCCAAATATTGTCCGTGAAGACTGAGAAGGATTTATTAATGGCACATCCAATACAGGAAAAAAAAAATGCAATTTATCTGGCTAATAACCATGATATGAAATTATTAATATTACAATTTGATGCCACAAAGGCATTTGACAACTTTTGTTGTTTCCGTTTTCCACCTTAAAATACCTGAACTTGGAGAATCAGGTTTTCTAGAATATATAGAAATCTATACTCAAATATTTGTGGCTTGAATTGGTAAATTGTATAATATCTCCATTTTTTTTTTATAAGAAGGTCAACCAGAATGCTTATTTTTGCCTTGTTCTTTACTATCTGTATAGATTTATTAACAAAGAAAATAAATAAAAGAAGCAGACACTCACAAGCATCAAGAAACAACACATCCTGGAACCTGATCCTGGATCAAAGCCAAAAGTTTGATTTGCCCCCACATTAACACCAATGGCACCATCACAGGACCAACCAGTGCATGCATAAGTTTGAAGGTGTCTCTACATACTGATCCTTCAATATGACATCTGCCATCATCTGCCAGCTATGCCCCTCTGGATTCTATGTATATAGGACAAATGGGACAAACTTTGCACAAAAGAAGTAACTTAAGCTTGACATCAGAGTCCAAAAGAAGAACAAAGTAATACCACAGCGCTTCAACTTCCCAGAACCGTCTAAAGCAGACTTCAAAGTGACTGCTTTGAAATAATGGGACTTTACAGAAAAGAAGATATTGTTGAATGATTGTGTGCAGGACTTCACAATTCAGATAAGGACAAATACAGATTTAGAATTGTCACACCACCCCTGCAGTCATGTGATTGCAATTTAAGTGCTTGCATTTAAAATTGGTTGCATCGAATGTTTCAGGGACTCTCAAAAACTCTTGACAAATAGAAAAGAGTTTTAAACACATTGCAACTGTTAATTGATAAGGTATTTGTATTTTATCTCAGATGGAACCTGTATCTTCATGTTCAAATCATCTTCCCCTTTATTTCTTCTCTACAAAGCTGTTTTGTGAGGTCTACAGCTCACAAAAGGCCGTGCTTCTTAATAAAATTTCCTACTCAGAAAAAGTGGTGCCAGACTTCTGATTTTTTGTACTAAATGTTAATACATTTAAATATAAAAAAATAACAAAAATCTTTCACATAGATTAAAGAAAACAATTAAGATTGCAATTTATTGAAGGGCTGGTAAATTACCATACTAAATGTCTGAAGTAAGAGAAATATATTCATCAAAATTTAAGAAGTAGAAATCCATACGTTATTCCAGATATGACTGAGCTTCTGTTGATTTTCTTAGTGCATCCACCATCATAGAATTGCAGCAGAACATGAAGGAGGATTTTTTTTTCTCAAGGTAGGATCAAAATTGCTTTAGGATTAAGTCACTAGAAGAAATTCATATCTATTTATATCACAAAAGCATCAAAACTGCTAAAAATTGCTAAACCTTGTGCAGGGAGATCCTATACTGATTCAGTATTTTTAACAAAAAATGTGCATTTTTAAAAAAATTAGAGAAAGAAGAATCATCTGCATACTATGATGCTAACTCAACACAGAGAATACAATAGATATAATAATATGCTAAAGTTCTGTTGGAAGGAACATCCATCTGGTTCAGTTCCAAGTGGGGAGAAAGACCCTGGAAACATGGAGGCTGATTGGAAGGATGGTTTAATGGAGCAGAACCATCAAGCACATGGTCCTGTGTAGCTAACACATGGAGTTGAGAGAGAGGGTTATTTAAGCCCTCTCTTGGACTTTGAACTTGAGTTTCCTGTTCCTGTGCAAGCTATTGGCTGCAGTCAGATTCCCATGGGGCCATGTGGGGTCATGTTTGTCGGAACCAAGTTTGGTTGAACCTTGGGCTGATGCAATGTAGAGGCTTGTGTTCTGAAAGGGTGTTGGGCAATTCCTATTGTGTCTTAATGGCTTTGCTCTGGTTTGGATCTTGAGTGAGGGCTAATTCCATCACACTGTGGCTGAAGGTCTTTTGTCTTGTAGATAGGCTGGCCCAGTCTTTCTTAAACGTGCATCAAAACATCTGCTGGAGGCAAAGAGCTGGGATTCTGTGTATCTGTTTCCTTTAAGATTTTTATTTCTCTTTTAGGGGAAATATAGTATTGGTGCCTTTTTAAATATTTCACAAAATATTTCATTCTTCTAAGAGAGAGGTGGGTGTTAACTTTCTACAGTTCCATCAACCAACTAGCAGAAACAATGGCAATATCTAAAGTGCCATTATGTTTTCTGCTTTTGCTATAGGCAATACACCGTACTTAGCAAGGAATGAGATGTTCTAATGAGCACAAATGAATACCACCAGATAGTATCTAGCAATAATAAAGCAATCATAGTCATGTCAATCCATGTGGAAAATCCACAACTGACACTGTACGTAATTAAGGACAAATAAATTGGAATTCAACATTTCAAATTTTCCAAAGCTCTTCATCGAGTTAGATGTTTAAAAAAAACAAAATGGGAAAGAAAGAAGAATGTTTTGAAGTTACTGATACTGTCCCTCTAAGTTGCACTATTTTTAATAAAATGACATTTTTATACAGGCTTCTCTGTAGTCAAGTAATTATAGATATCCCTGTCATGTAATCATGTATATATTTTTTATACTTTTACTCTACTACTGATAAATCTATCCATATAAATTAAATAAATAAATAAATAAATAAATCAGCCTAAAACAATCTAATCCATTCCTTTGGGGGAAATATGCTTGTAGTTTATCTTGTCTCTGGAATGCTCTTTCCTTTCTGTGTCCTTAGAATGTCTTTTCAGCTTTATGGAAATCAGCTTAGCTCCAGCCATGCCAAAGCAGCTTGGCGCTCTCGTGTATCCATGTCCCATTACCAATATCTTTTATGGAAATGTGATCAACCTTATCTAATATGAAGAGACAGGCAGAAGGTGTGCCATTCTCTACACACAGAGTTGCTAGGCTTTCCATACAGCTTAATCTGCATTCCAGCAAGGGGAGCTGACCTCTTACATTTTTTGGAGGACGCTGTGCTGATAAATTGGAAGTCAGCAGTCAGTAAAATCAGTAAAAAAAACCATGCTTTTTACTTTAACGAAAACATGTCTTATTTCATATTATGCCAAGAAGAATCCACACCATACAGGAATTATGGATATATAATTGGGAAGATTGGGGTTATTGCCTACTCCATGGTAAAAGGTAAAAGTAAAGGTAAATGTTCCCCTCGCACATACATGCTAGTCATTCGCAACTCTAGGGGGCGGTGCTCATCTCCGTTTCTAAGCCGAAGAACCACGACGATTCCGCGGTACCTAAACATTAAGCAAAAATGGGACAGAAGGGGCTTATTTTGTGTTTGATGGGATTGATGTTGAAATGAAAAAAAAACCAAAACCCAACAATGCTGCTTTGCCAAAACTGTTGGGAAGATTATCCAGCCCTCATTTGAAGACATTATATCTGTATTTAGAGATTCAATTGACTGAACTCTCTCAGTCCTATTTTTTTCTTCAAGCAGAAGGAAATGGAATTTCATTTCAATTACAACATTAGCTCAACTTGAGGTAATCTTAGCTGCAGCACATAGGCAAATCTTGTTTGGCCACATGTTTTGCTGCTTATGAGATAGTAAGAGACTTAGCAGTGCTATTTTTCTTGATTTCTTAAAAATATGGCCATAGAACATGCTCTGCAGATTAAAATTCCAGATGTTTTTCCACACAGGCCTATTTAAAGCAGTTGCTGTTCTGAGGATTATGAATCTATCAATTCATTACTCCCTACACCTCTGTTAACTTTGCTTTGTTTCACTTATCAGAATTTCCCACAAAAGAGGTGCATTTCTTCTAAAAGCAGATTCTTATTTTCCCATTTTGTAATACATACAAAAGAGTTGGAAGAGACCTTCTGGAGGCAAGTCGTTCCACTGATTAATTGTTACAGATGTTAGGAAATTTCTCCTTAGTAGGTTGGGTAGGTTCTCTCCTGATTAGTTTTCATTCATACATTTTGACATGTTCTCCTCAAAATGCAGGCCTAATTTATTTCCACCCACCTCCTTGGCTATTGCCTAAAACATTAGAGAACTGTACCCAGTCAGAATAAATTCAATTTCTGAAACCTTTTAACTGTGATAATAAAGAAGCACACAACCCTTCTGAAGTGCAACTCTGAAAGTTTTAATTCCTTTCCCCACACTACTGTATTTTCTTCTCAAAGTAGAACGACAGACCACTGAAAAATGAATTCTATGAGCCAGTGCCATTATTAGAACTCCCTTACATTACAGCCAGATGTTCCTAACAGACATAGGAGGAGGCTGAGGTGGAATAGGAAAGTGCTTATATAAGTTTACTTCTTTTCCAGCAGTCAAGTTTGTTGTGATGTCCCTCTTAGGACTTCCTCTTCTAATTTTATCCCATATCTGAAAGTAGATTGAGCCCAGAGAAAGAGACAGGCCCAAATCAACCAGCAAGCTTCCATATTAAAGTAAGGATCTTTCCTTGCGTCTTTCAAACCTTAATCCACACCCTATTTAATTACTACATTACAGTATATGGTTATACTTTGCTGAGGTAACTGAAAGTAAAAATCAAAAACAATCTGCCAATCATCCTACAGATACGTAAAATGAAATAAAAACTGAACAGATTCTAGGATACATCTTTAATGTTCTCTGTGCTAAACCAGAACCCTGGCAATAGTAAGAGGAAGTCTCAGCTTCAGTTATTTGAGTTAATTAAAGTGGGTTTTCTCTGAATCTTTGTGACACTTTTTACCTAGATGTCTGCGCACACAAACTCCTTTGAAGATATCAAAATGTCAAATAACTGGCTGCTGATATGTCTTAGTTGTTTATATCTCTATATTCTCTACCATTCCTTTCCCTGTCTCCTAACATCTCTCTTACCCAGGTCCTTATTTAACTGCTTATTGATGCATTGCAGTATTTAGGATTAGTTATTTCTCTCCTCAGCTATCTTTGAAAGACAATACATCTTTCATAAATTCCTATTCAGAGACAGGATGTCCCTGTGACTCTGGACACACAAAAACAATGGTGCATGTGCTCCTACAGTGCCTATATTACAGAGCCATTCATACTAGCCCCATCTCAATATTACTTCATAAATACCCAGGGCACATAGGAAAATTTTGGGTTCCCTGCTACTTTTACATACCAACCCTGCTACAACATAAAATGTTGCCAGGTTCTCTGCAGAAGGGCTTAAAAATCATCAAATGATATCCGGTGCCATTAATTAGATTAAATGAACGTCTTGTTCACTATACTATACTGTACTGTGCATTATAGTGTTCTATAATTTGATAAGATAGCATTTTCCACATACTCACCCTTATGCTTCCCTATAACAATCTAATGCTCCTTTCCTGTCTTTTAAATTCTTTCTATACAGGTAGCCTTTGACTTACAATTGGGATTGGGATTTTGGTTGCTAAGCAATGTGGTTGTTGAGCAAGTCATCATGTGACAGGACTCGATTTTATGATCATTCTTAGTGGGTCTGTTAAATGAATCACTGAGGCAGTTAAGTGACTTCTGTGGTTGTTAAGCAAAATCCATATTTACAAATTGATGTTGCTTGTTGGAAATGGGTAACTGCACCGTGCTGTGGTCACATGATTGCAAATTTCAACCGAGTGTCTACAGCACACTGCAACCAGTTTTAAATGCAAGCACCTAAATTGCAATCACATGACTGCAGGGGTGGTATGACAATTCTAAATCTGCATTTGTCCTTATCTGAATCCTGAAGCCCTGCACACAATCATTCATGCCCTGATCATCTCTCAGTTGGATTGCTACAACATTTTCTGCATGGGGCTACCCTTGAAGAGTATTCAGAAGCTATAGCTGGTGTAGAACGCAGCAGTGCACATAGTTCTGGGAGCCCTTAGAGTGGCACATGTAACTGCTTGCATGAGCTACATTGATTGCCAGTTTGTTTTGGGGGTCCAATTCAAGATGTTGGTTATTACCCTATAGGATATGGTCATATTCCCCAATGAGATTAGCTCACCCCTATTTGTTCCAGCAGAACGGACTCCATCAGCTAAAGAATTCCAACTGATGGGGTTAAGGAAAAGAGCCTTTTCCACTGTGGCCCTGTCCCTATGGAACATTCAACCACCGGAAGTGAGAACTGCTCCCCCCCCCTCCCCCAGCATTTTGGAAGGCTATCAAAACTTGATTTTGTTGGTTGGCTTCAGGAGTATTCACCACCGGAAATGGTTGATAGGTAAGAAGATTTCATCACCATGCCATCCATCTCCTTGGTTCTGGTTTTTATATAGAACTGCAATCGTTTCTATATTTATATTTTTACTCTTTTTTTTAAGTTGCCTGATTGGTAAGAGGGGAAGCATATGAATATAATGAATAAATGGGTGTGAAATAAATCACTTTTTCTGAGGCTTTTGGAACTTTAAATCCTCATTAAGCAAGAAACCATAAATTTAGGACTTACTTATACTTTTGTTTTTGTACATATATTTTCTAGCTTTTTATAATGTTTTTAAGACTCTGATTTATCCTGTGTATTTTTCAATTACCTGCACCCCATCTTCCTTACATTGGTCTATGACTGTAATAAAGATTTGATTTGATTTTAGAATTGGTTATTAACAATCTTCTTTGAATGTTCCCAATAAAGAATAACAAAGGAACAGATGTTCCTTATTGTCAGCCCATGCTGAAAACATTAGAGCCAATGTAAAAAATGAATCTTTGGCTGCTAAAAAATATTATTTTGAGCAGCATGGGTTTGCTGCAATGATTTTCCTTTAGTGGCCAACTTTTGTGTTTAACATGCTATTTTGGAACTATAAAAATGAAATTGTTTTGGGTGAAATCATCCGTGGTTTTGGGGTGAGCTTCCATCAGTATGCAGATGACACCCAGTTGTTCATCTCCACCCCAAACCACCCCAATGAGGCCGTTGAAGTGATGGG
>JAEANM010022063.1:0-11692 GCA_017656035.1 Myanophis thanlyinensis
GAAAGAAAGAAAGAAAGAAAGAAAGATCCCACTCAGCCAAGAAACACGAGCTCTTTCACTAAGCCCACACTACTTCAGATATTTCTGTTTGATTCCACAATATTCCTTTGAATCACTGCTTGAAATTCAGTAGTCTTCCCCACCCTTACCCTAACCCTTCAATATTTCTTGTCTAATGGATCCACCCGGTGTACAGAAACAACCTAAAGAGAGAAAAACTAGTTGCAAAAATGTTCCCCTTTTCCAAGCATCCCCCGGGGTTAGGGATTGGTGCAGATGTTTCAAGAGCTGTGTAAGCATTGATGCTTCTGAGGCATACAGCAAATCTTTAATCTTGCTGGTTACACTGTCATCACTGCAATGCACATAAAAGCCAACTCATCTTCTAAGGGCTGCAGCTGCAAGTCGCTCATCCTTTTGGCGAGAGAGCTTCAAATGGGTTGACCCTGCTTTACCTATTTTACTTTCAGAAAAATCTGCCTGGAGGGGGAAAATAAAAGGAAGAGTAAAAATCAAAATATCTTGGATAGAAATGGATGAGCTAATAGAAAAAGGAATTACTCCCTGGAGAAAGTTCTACCTGTAGAACCTGCATTAAATGAGACCAACATGACTTAAAGCAATTTGTAAACCAATCTTTCTATGTTCATCTAAAATGATTTCCTCATTTGGTTGCGCAGTGGTTAGAATGTGGTATTGCAGACTAATTCTGCTAACTGCCAGGAGTTCGATTCCCATCAACTCAGGGTTGACTCAGCCTTCCATCCTTTCAAAGTCAGTAAAATGAGGACCCAGAGTGTTTGGTGCAATAGACTGACTCTGTTAATCACTTAGAGAGGGCTGTAAAGCACCATGAAGCGGTATATAAGTCTAAGTGCTATTGCTTTTGGTATTTGAGTTACTGATCCTGGAAAGAGATGAGATAATTTTTTTTCTGGGTGTACTGGTTTTCTACGGGTGCTGCAGATCTTTAGATCAAAATTTCTAGTACTGAAATTAATACTGAAAGAGTCCTGGTGGCTCAGTGGTTAAAGTGCAGTATTGCAGGCAAACTCTGCCCACAGCCTGGAGTTTGATCCGGATAAGGCTCAAGATGACGCAGTGGTTAGAACGCAGCATTACATGTTACTTCTACTGACTGCTGGCTGACAGCAGTTCGGCAGTTCAGTTCTCACCCGGTCAAAGTTGACTCAGCCTTCCATCCTCCCGAGGTCGGTAAAATGAGGACCCAGATTATTGGAGGCAATATACTGACTCTGTAAACCACCCATAGAGTGTTGTCAAGCACTATGAACCAGTATATAAGTCTTAAGTTTCTGGTTCCCTCTTTGTGATAAGTTAGCATTTCATGGTGGAAGTTATCTCCAATATCCAAAGCAATGGGATTGTATGCAAATGGATTCTTTTCTGGATCAACTGAACAATTTTCCTTTATGTGTGTCAATGCAGGTTGGAGGACACACCATGCTGCCAATCCGCTGGATGCCTCCTGAAAGCATTATGTACCGGAAATTCACCACAGAGAGCGATGTCTGGAGCTTTGGAGTAATTCTCTGGGAGATCTTCACATATGGAAAACAGCCTTGGTTCCAGTTGTCAAATACAGAGGTATTGTGCATATAGATTTTGACAATAAGGAACATGAACATGATCAGTCCATGCTATTCCTTTCTTAGCTGGTCAGCAGTCAAAGGAAATCCACATTGTCCAATCTGGTTGCAAATGGTTCTCTGGGATTTTAAGGGAAGTTGCTTCCTCTAAGAGCCATGGTGGCACAGTGTTGCATTCTGCCGACTGCCAGCAATTCGATCCTGATAGGCTCAGGGTTGACTGAGCCTTCCATCCTTCTGAGGTTGGTAAAATGAGGACCCAAATTGTTGGGGTTCAACAAGCTGACTCTGTAAACCACTCAGAGAGGACTGTAAAGCACTATGAAGCGGTATGTAAGTCTAAGTACAATTGCTATTGCTTCAGTTCTCCCAAGTGACTAAATTAATTTGAAAAATGAGAAACGGGCAGTTTGTTGGAAGAATGTTCTCTATACCTGGGCTTAATTTTTATTTTATTTTTTTATTTCTGTCCTGCCCTTATTATTTTTTTACAAATAATTCAAAGTGGTGAACATATCCAACACACCACACTCCTCCTATTTTCACCAGACTAAGAAAGAGTAATGGACCCAAGGTCATCCCTCTGGTTTTCATGACTTAAGATGGGCCTTGAACTCATAATTCTCTTACTTTGTAGCCTGGTGCCTTACCCACTAAACCAAACTGGATATCTTGCAGATATCTATTACATACATTGTGTTAACGTAATGCATTAAATACATTGTATTATATCTAACGTATGGTTCCCTTAAGTTTTTTGAAGTAGTCTGGCTTCACCATTTAAAATACCATGCACACGCACACACACAAATGCAGGGAATGGTAGAATGCTGATGAATATTGCTAGGGGAAAGAGAATTTAACTATACAGATCTCAAGAGATTCTGGAAGTATGTCTTTTGATAGAAGTCGGCATGTTGAGTTTGTTTGTGCTAATTTCTGAATGGCACAGGAAAGATGCAAAATATTTTAAACCCACAGTCCAGATTAGATAAGGCACTTAAAACAAATTGCTCTAAAACAAATAGAAATTGTGATGCAAATCAGTCCCTTGCTATGTTTTTTTTTTCTACCAACATTCCACAAGGAATTCCACAGATAAGCCTTTTGGTTCTGTGCATACTGTTTTTGGGTGTAGGTCAAGGGTTACCCTAAATGAAATAAGGATGCAGCATGTAGGACGGACATTGAGCATGTGGGAAGGGGCAAGGTTCCTTGCTTTCTTTCCTTCTCTCTTTTTACATTGAGAAAGAGGCTGTTTTTGACTGGTTTAATAATTACATTAAGTCTATTTCATGTTTACATTGAAAATGGTAGGAAACTGAAATTAAATGGCTTGGTTTGAAAGATTCCAGAAAAGCAATGGGGTCTTTCGACTTATAGAACCCCGAGGTATAAATAGGAAGTTTCTGGGTTTGGTCTGTTGTGATTAACTTCAGCTGTTGGGAGTTGCCATTCTTCGCTTTAGATTGGAACCAAAAATGAAAACAAGAGAAAGACTGTGCTGCTAGGACATGGTTTGAGTTGTGATATTGTGATAGCTTTAATTAAGGTTTATGGGAGAAAGAAC
The DNA here is from genome assembly GCA_017656035.1 of Myanophis thanlyinensis. Lineage (NCBI taxonomy): Eukaryota > Metazoa > Chordata > Lepidosauria > Squamata > Homalopsidae > Myanophis > Myanophis thanlyinensis. Next base: position 3,181 of record JAEANM010022063.1, read on the forward strand.
AGCTGGAGTGTAAGACATAAAATCTGGTAACACACACTGTACCGAGCCATAATGTTTATTGTTTTCTTTACCAGTGGTAATTGAGGCTTAATGTGATACATGGGTTCTTTGAGGTTCCTTGGGATATTCCTGATTTGATTTTTCTCCTAGGCTTTTAACCAAGGCATGCATGGGTAAAGACATGAACACAAGGGCAAATAAGCCAAAATTAGCCCAGAAAGCCTTGATAAACCTTGATAAACTTCATGTAGGAATGCTCAGCTTTTTCTCCAAAACCAAAAGGCATCGGAGAATTATGGATTTTCCAAGACTGTTTAAGGAATTGTTGGTACAGATCATATTTGATAACAGAAATCTAGAAATGTATTATTTAGATCAGGGGTCTCCAACCTTGAGAACTTCAAGGCTTGTGGACTTCAACTCCAAGAATTCTGGGAGTTGAAGTCCACAAGTCTTAAAATGTCAGCACTTAAACTTCTAAATAAGAATAATCCTTGGCTCTGTTTGCCAAGAAAGATATAATTTTATTAAAAGTGTTCCAATATTTTAAGACACATTGGAAGATAAATGTATTTACAAGTATATTAGAAGACAAGCGTACCAAAACGTTTCCCTCCCTTAACTGCCTCCCATCACTGACACCCCCCAACCAATGACCATTCAGGATATTTTCAGAATGGTCACTTTAAGGTTGATTGGTATGCATGTGCATTATTCTCCCAGCCAGGTGACCTTGAAGCATCACCTTGGGGAGATGATGCAGAAGTTACTTTCGCTTTCTCCCAAGCATTCCCACTCCCATCCACCGTCCTTCAAGTTCATGGCAGGCTTATCGCGGCATGGTAGTGAAACACATAAGCAAGCATAAGGTGGCAGTTGACATTTAAAGCTGCCAAGGTTGGAAACCTCTGTTTAGCTCATGCAGATGGGGGAAGGAGTTTGGTTTATAAAAAGTAACAAATCAGTAAATCTATAAGGGAGACATAATATAAAAAATTCATTCTCTATTATATTACCTGTTGCAGGTCATTGAGTGCATCACCCAAGGCCGAGTCCTGGAGAGGCCCCGGGTTTGCCCCAAGGAAATTTATGATATCATGCTGGGATGCTGGCAGAGAGAACCTCAGCAGAGGCTGAACATTAAGGAAATCTACAAGCTACTCCATGCTCTGGGCAAAGCCACTCCAATCTACTTAGACATCCTTGGCTAGCAGCGACCAGAGCTTGGAAGTTGTTGCTGTGTCTTTTCTTCTCCCCACCCTACCTCTCCCTTGACCTCAAGCCAACATATTCATATAAACTCAAGTGCCTGCTATACATACAACACTGAAACAAACAAAACCGTAAGAGACAAGTTAAAGGGAAACATGGAAAGCCTTGATCATATGTAAAGCAGTTGGGGCTACATACAGAGAGAGATAGAGAGAGGGAGGGAGGGGGGAGAGGGAGAGCTTTTGCTCCCATAGCTGCTGCTATTAAAAATATAACATCCCAGAAGCAGAAGGAAAACATGAGTGAGATTGAAAGATTTCTACAGTATTAAACAGAACACAAGAGGGGAGGGGAAAACAATATTTAATTTAAGATACGGAACTGCAAATCCTACAGTGTCCTTCAGATTCTGGCTACCGGGTAGAGTTCAATTCATTTGGAAATATAGAACCACCACCACAACAAAAGAAAAGTTGACGGAAGCATGCCTAGTCGGGCACCAAACTGGCACTGGTCCTATTACTCCAGGACGCTTCTCCCCTGGAGTAACTTCCTTTTAAGAGAGTTCATCTACCATCGTAATGCCACCAACCCCACCTTGTCCTTCTGGCTTTAGCGATCCTGGAACCTCTTGTCGTCTTCAGCATTATCTCATCCTACTCCAAGGTTTCCGATGCTCTCCTATGTGTAAATGTTTCAGTTTTGGAATACACACCGTTCCGAAAGATTTCACTTCACCGACTGGTCCAACGATGCATGGGAGGAACGTACGTCCACCTGGCTGCAAAGACGCAAGAACGGATCTAGTATTGTTTACCTGATTGTTTTCATATTTCCTTTCCTTTTTTCAAACGAGAGTCCTGGAAATGATCTCGAGGACCCCAAACAAATGTCTGCAACAGCCATATGCCAAGAAAGCTTACGAAGGTGGAATACCTTGGAGACAAAACCCCAGCAATTCTCACTGGAATAATTCTAGATATGCAAAACATAGATACAGCAATTACAACTATTCCATTGAGAACTATCGGCCCAGCTGCCAAGTCCAACAAAGTGGCTCGAAAGCCATGGATCTCAGTGGAGGTGGTTTCCCCCCCCCCCCATTTTTTTTAAATATGTATATATATATATAAAAAAAAATCATGGTGATTTTTGCTGCACTTTCCCCCCCACCCTGCTTCTTGTAAAGAATATTTTACAGTTCTGATCTAATCCAACTTCTCATCAACCCTGTGTCGGGTAGGTAATCTGTCCCCATTTCTGGACATGCTGGTGGTCTTAAAGGCAAGGAAAGAGAGAGAGAGAGGCCTGTCTGAAGGCTCCACGGAGAGTTTATGACGAAGCACAAAAGTAGAATCCAAATATCCTCTATGTTTACTTCCTCTGCTGTGACCTGGGTCAATCTGTATCTCGTACAAACGTCAGTGAGGAATGGATGTTCTCCATGGTTGTAGCTTAGAATCCAGCTGAAATATTAACTGAAGGGGGCTGGGTCCCCTCTGATCAATCTATGATGATTCCTCTTACCCTACATCCCCCTCCATGTTTCTCTCCTCTCCCCACTCTCCATCCTTTCTGCCTTGGCTTGCCAACCGATTTTTACCCAATAAACTTACCAAAAAGAAAACCCAAGGTTGGAATCTGTTCAGCAGGTTAAAAAAAAAAAAAAGGTCATCAACAGCTGCACCTCCCCTCTATCTCTTCCTACCTTTCTTGGTCAACATTCCTCTCACATTAGCAACCTCCTGAAAAGACTCTGGTGCATCTTCTCTCAAGACACTGTGAATGGAGCTTCATAGTCAGCTTAGGATGAAAAGTGGGGGAAGAAGGTAAGGAGAGGGCCTTAGGAGAGGGCAAGCGGTAATGGACATTCTCGTAGCTCCACAAAAAAAAAATAAAAAAAAAGCAAAGTTGGGGTGAAAGGAGTGGATCCTAAAAAGCCCCCCCCCCGATCATGTTTGGTGGTGGTCATGGTGGAAGCTAATGGAGAGTGATCAAGTCCTTGGTTTATGGAGTTGGGAGATACATGGAATCTCTTTGGTTGATTTTGCTCACGTCAAATTAGGAGGAGAGCATTTCTTCTCAATGGAATTTGGCTGTGGTCAAGCTAACTTCTTGAGACAAGTTCCCCATCCACCCACCCACCTACCCACCAGGACTAAATGAACAGTGGGAGGTTCAGGGTATCAAGGGGATTTTTCCTCCCCCAGTTCACATTGCTAAGTGAAACGGAACACACTTTGCACTTTCTGGATGATGGGGTAGAACAGAAGGCCGCTATTCTTCTGATTCTGCACTTCTCTCTGGAATTTGTGGTGCTGTTCTTAACCCAAAACGTGTGTGCAAAGGAAAAGGAAAAGCATGCGTCGGGGAAGGTTGTGTACAAAAAAAAAAATATATGTATATCAGGGAAATAAAGCGTACAAAATGCATATGCTAGGGAAATTGCGTATAAAAATAAATGCCTTCGGGGGGGAGGGGAGGTTTATCTGCAGAAATGAAATGGACTTCCGATGGAATGGACTTTCAAGGGAGTATGTGAAAAACAGGAAAAAAAACCCCATCTGATCTTTACATTCCTGAGCGAAATATGTCCAAGAGAGAAAAAGTACTGCCAGAAGAAACCTCTTCTCCAACCTCTTGACGGAGCTATCTGGGTAGCTGACCCAATGTTTGTGCCTCAGTGGAGATTTAGATGTGGCTGAAGCTTGCACTCATCATGATATTGAATGTTTTCTTGTGAAATGAGATGAGGGCTCAGGGCAAAGGGAGTGGGGAGACCAATACAGAACAGAGGTTTTATTGAGTCAGAACCAAGGACTGCAAAAATTGGCTTAGGGTGGGCTTACCACAAATTGTAGCACCTAATTCACTTGGCTGATCTCCAAAATGTTAAGCACATTTGGATTAGAATAGTAATCGAATGTGAGATCACCAGGAAATGTTAAGGGGTGTGTGTCCATGAAGTCACCAGGAACTGAGTTTGACCCCAGAGAGTCTTTATATCTACACTGCAGACATACATACCATATTTAACAATCTTTCCCTCTCTCTAGGGACTCATAATTACTGCATATCTAAGAAGTGGGTTGGGGAAGTGAGATTTCTTAATACGTTGTTATTGCACTCTCACCAAAACACAGTTCTCAGGATTCTTTAGGAGAAAGAATGCAACGTTTTTTAAAAAAAAAACATATTGAAATATCTAGGTTTGTAGTGAGGCAGTGTCCTTAATAATGTCTGATAGCTCTGACAGTAATGTCAAAATGGCTTAATCTCTCCCATATTGTGCACATTGAGAATGCATTCGGATATTATTTGTGCCTGGACCAAAGGGGATCTAAATGATGGACCCCATTATGTGATTGTGTTGGACATTAAAGTCACAAAAGGGTTGTGCACATCTGGGAGGAGGCCAAGAAATCCTTGACGAGAAACCATGTGCAACCTTCATTTCTCTTCCTTGCAGATTGTTTTGTCTGCAATGCCTGTGTGTTTGACCAGCTTTAATGAATGGAGTCATTGGCTGAACATGTGAAAAACTTGACTTTATGAAATATTCCAGGTCATCCCCATTTTCTTCATTGCCATCATCAGCACCATCAACATCACTATCACCACACTACCAATTTCCCTAATATTATGCAGATCAAAGACTTAAACAGGCACAGATCCCTAAGAATCCTGCAGTCTCAAATTTGAGAAGGAAGAGAAGAAGAAGAAGAAGAAGAAGAAAGTAATAACAATGAATAGATGGACTTTGCATTCATTTGTCATTGTTATCAGAAATTGTATCAAATTGGAGAAAGAAGTCAAGAATATGTTTTGGCTTTATCCTTTGCCACGCCTTTATAAGGATATAAGAAGATCATTTTGTGGGCATCCAAAACAAAGGTGTGCAATTTATGCAATTGGTTGGACCTTAAATAAGGTCCTTCCTGGAGTCTGACTTGTCTTTCTCCTTGGCAGATAGGAGGAAGTGACACATGTGGAAAGGAACATCTTCATATCTTGGAGGTATTATAGCCTGGGTCCCAGTCATGTTTAGATGAGTTAATGGTGGGAAAAAGTGAATGATTCCTTTTCCCCCAAGTATTCCATTGATAGACAACACATTAGGACTGAATTCAGCTCTTCACCTTTAAACTAAGGTCTACATTGAGGGCAAAAAAACCCCCCACAATTCTTCTGGCTTGGAGAACTACTCAGAGCTATAACTCATTCATTTTTTTTTTCCATGAACATATTTATACACCTATGAACACCTGCTTTCTTAAGTGATCATCGTGGAACACAAAGTTGAAGTCCCTCTTTACCTCTACGGTTCCCTATCACAATGTTCTTTCTTGGGTGCTATTAGTAGCGATGAAACTGTACATTTGATAAAAGAGTTACTGATGAGAAGGATAAAGTTAGAGCATCTCCCCTGGCACAGCCAGTCATCTTGATCAAGATTGCTGTTTCTTAGCAGCTAATGGCAGCGGACAAAGAACAATCTTGATAAGGTTCATTGGGGAAAAGGACTGGGTTAAAAAAAATTCTCTCCCAGCCTCTCATCTTTCCCAGAAAGGATATTTTCTTGCTGTTAACAGTTTTGAGGAGGTTTGTTGCCTGCTGGGTAGATGATTAGCTGGCAAGGAAAACGGGTGGGGCTACCCTAGTGTAAGTTTTGTGTGTACGTGCGTATGTCCATGTGCATACATTCCGGAAGTCACCCTCTCTCCAAAATTTCTATACATTCCCCATCTGTTGTCCTCCTCTTTTAAACACACACACACACACACACTCAATTCCACTATTATGCCATCTGTCATCACTTGTCTGGAGTTTTATTTCAAATTGGAACAGTCCATCTTCAAACGCTGCTCGGGATGTAAAGGTTAGAATATGTGCAACGCATGAAATGGAAATGACAGCAACATCTTTTGGATGTGTGGGAGGCAAAAAAACAAACAAACACCAGGCAGTGTTTTAAAAGTTTTGTTATTAAAGTGAAGCTACATGGGAGGAAGACCCATTCTGTCTTGGGAGAAAAGGAGCTCCCAAGGTGGAAATTACCCTTATCTGGGGCTGACATGACCACAAATAATAAATGCAAACATACTGTACATTCCCCGTGAGAGCTTCTTCTGAAGAAGCTATTGTGAAGGATTCCATGCCATCACCCACTAGCATATGTCTTACATGTCATATAATTTATAAAATCATTGTTAGTGGGAAGAAGAGTTATGGAAATTGGTTGGGTGGTTGTTGGCTGGTTTTTTGTTTTGTTTTTTTGGTTGTTTTTTCTGAGAACTCTCCAAAGTGGCTTACATTTATCTTAATCACAGCAAAGTTTCTAACAATTTTCCCACTGCCAGCATTGCCCCACAACTAAGGTGTTTAAGCACTGCTTGGAGAAGTTTAGGGCTGCAGTGAAACTTATATAAATTTCTGGGAAAGCAAACAGTAGGCAGCTTAGCAGGAGTATCAAAAGGTGGTCTCTGCTTCCCAGAGCTTGCATGAGGAGCCAAGTTCTGAGTAAGCAGAAAACTTGCCATTCCCTGAATGAGTTTTACTTGATAATCTGCCATTTGGCAGTTCCAGAAAGCCTTGCACATTTGACTAACCCACATCTCTCAAGAATAAGTAGATTTCAGTAGAGTTCCTTTTCTTGTTCTTGGATGCAACTCAGATTTTTGTCATTTCCTCTGCCTTTCCCCTTCAGTCTGCTGCTGGGAAAAAAAGGGAGGAAGAAGAATGTCAGATGCTAAAGAATTATTCTGTTTGCAAAGCCCAGAATGTACATGGTTTTACAGCATTTATAGAAGTTGTGAGTGGCTCTGTTGCTGGAGGCTTTCAAAAATAAACTGGACAACCGTTTATCTGAAATGGTATAGGGTCTCCTTGGTTGAGCAGGAAGTTGGATTAGAAGATCTCCATGATCCCTTCCTACTCTATTGTTCTACATTCTGTGTTTTAAGAGAGAAAATTGGGATCTAGTCTCAGAGCAAGAATGACCTATAGGAATCCAGTTGGAAACCTCAGTGCCATCTCCCATAGGCTCTTCATGCAGTTCATAGTGATGCAGATTCCCATTAACCTCTTGGTCTATTGAGAGAGGGGGGGACCAGTTGTAAGCATGTCCAGTCTTAGCATCCCTGATCCAGGTGTCTGTTTCCTTTGCAGAAGGGAAAGAATTAATCATTAAGTCGAGACAAAATTAAATCTAGTGCCTCTGGGATCTTGAATGGTTGGACCCTGGTGCACATAGACACATGTACATATGATGTGTCCCTTCCTTCTTTCAGAGTCAATAAGGGACCACCCAAAAATTTCACTCACACCCACTGAAGACTACACTTCCATCCAGATCTACTCATTCCGCAGTCCCATATATTCTCAACTAGCATTGGGAGAAGATGGGATGGGGACTTATTTTACGAAGATACCATAAAGAGATTTTGACATTGACTTGAACATAGCATCTCTCAACCTTTTGGCCACCAGGGACCGGTTCCGTGTAGAGAGATTTTTCCACAGACTGGAGGGGCTGTGGTTTTCATTGCCACCTGCATCCCGTTGATGGGCTTCGCTTGTTCGCATGGTCCAGTTTCTGGCATGCCCAGTGGCCCGGTGCTGGTCCATGGACCAGGGGATGGGTACTCCTGTTTTAACACACCTATTTTACTCTTTATGTTTTTTTTTTAAAAAAACTATGAAAATGTAATGCAATTTTCAAGAGTGTGCAACAAAGACCCCCCCCCCAGCTTGCTCCCCATGGCATTTTAAGTATCGGTCATGGTGGAACCACCTTTTGGATGTTCTGCTGGGATGGTGGAATTCCATCATCTCATGCTTGTTGTGGGGCAGCCCAAGAAAGCTTTGAAATGCCCATTTGTTCCATGGTCTCAGCAGGAAGGCGGAGGGGCAGGAGAGGACCCGAGAGAGCAAGCATGCCATTAAGGCACTGCCGCTGTCAAACCGTTGTGTTGTGTTCAGTGGAGTTTCTCGCAAATCTTGAGTTAACATGAAAAGGGAGAAAGGCTAGCAGTGGAGGCAGCAATCAAAGAGGAGGAGATTTCATTCTGGGAGGAAAACAGAAGAGGAAAGGCAGGGCACAAATGTCAGCTTTTCTGGCACAAAGTACAAACTGCAGTAATACACTCTGAGTGATTTGGATTGCTTAAAGGCAAGATTCTGGACAAGTGTTAGCAGAAAACAAACAAAGCTATCAACACATTCCTCTCAATATCTATCTATCTTCCTTTCCTTTTCCCTTTCCTTTCCCTCCTCCCTCTCCTCCATCATTCTCCTTCCT
>JAEANM010022064.1:0-11692 GCA_017656035.1 Myanophis thanlyinensis
TCCTTCCTTCTCTCCCTTCCTTCTTCCTCTCCATTCCTTCCTTCTCCTCCTTCCAGCCTTCCTTCTCAGCCCTTCCCGCCCTGCAACTGCAGCCCCTCGGGCTCCATCTGGACCGGGTGGCCAAGGATACTGTTGGGGCGGTGGGGCCTGCAGAGCCCTGATGCCAGCGGGGTGAGGCTGAGGCGGCAGCGGCACTGCAGCGGCAGGAGAGGTCCCAGCTACTACTGCTACTACTACTACTACTGCTGCTGCAGCGGAGGAACCAAAGCGGTGGCAGGAGGCGCCCTGCTGGCCACCGCCGGGGAAGGAGATGCTCCGGTCGCCGCCGCTGCCCCCGTCGCAGGGGGAAGCGGCGGTGGTGGCCCGGCTCCCATGCCGCTCCCTGGGGAAGGCACCATTCCCGTTCCTGTCCCCACCGCTGCTGCTGCCGCTCCCCCTGATGCCGCCGCTGCGCCAGGCTTGAGAGCCGCCTTCTGTGGTAAAGTAACTCATGGCCAAGTGGAGCCACCACCAGGCCGGAGGCGGCGGCGGATTGCTCTCAGGTAGCCTTTCAAATCTCCCCCAAAGGAAAGATTTTGAGGCTTCGCTGCCAGGAAGCAAGTGAGGACACTTGGGTGGGGGCTGTCCTCACAGGCCGCCGTTGCCGCCACCGCACATGTTTTCCCGCACGGAGAGAAACAGCGCGGTCTCCGTGACTACACAAGGCCGCCTCTGAACAAAGTAGGCGGTCTCGTGCGACCACCCCCCAATGCCAAGGCTGTGAGCAGTGCAATACGCTCACATTTCAGACCCGGCATGGGCCTAAACCTCCTTGGACATTCTTAGCTTCTCCCGGGGAAGCAGCTTCAGCAACGTACCACTGGGGGGGACCGGAAGAGGAAGGCAGTGAGCGCCGGGAGGGGAGGACGCTCCAGCCACCACCTCAGGCTCGGTGCCATGAAACCTCGCCGCTGCAGGAGAGAAAGTCCCAATGATGGAATGCAGGCTGCGGTGCATGCGCGGATGCGGCTCCAAATGGCCCGGAGACAGGAGGGAGGGGTAAGCGGGGAGGCAGGGAGGCAGGAGGGGGGGAGTGGTGGGCAGTGCGCGTGGCCGGGCGCGCCAACCACAATGCAATCTCGCTCGCCTCCTGCTCTCTCTCTCTCTCCCTCTCTCTCCCTTCTCCAGCCGGCGCTGCGCAAAGACCTTGTGTGCGTAGGCAGACTTTTTTTAATAATGCTTTTCATCCCACGGGCCATACCAAATGCCCTGGCGGGCCAGATCCGGCCCACGGGCCGTATGTTTGACACCCCTGATCTAAGCCCTCCAAAACTCTGCAATGGCACCAAGCTTCAGGTGAAGACTCTGTACAAACACGTCATTGAAGCCATGATTTTCAAAGGCATTAATCAGGGAGAAACCGTTTTCATCCCCTGAATTCGTCTGATTGCATCAGACTACCACTTTGAGTTCAAATGGCTACAATTTTGTGTTAAGTTGTGCTACGTCATCACCATCAACAAGGCACAGGGACAGACTTTGAAAGTGGCTGGTGTTCATCTGAGTATGGCTGCTGCTGAGGCCCTGCCATGATACTGCCTATCTTGTGGTAGACCTGCCCCTGCACTTTGAATGTTGGTATAAAATTTCCCTACTTCACCTCTCTGGTTCCAAAAGACGACATTTGGAAGCATCTGTTGCATTTCCAGGCAGCAGAAAGAAAGTGCTCTGCCATTGGATGCTGGTGGGTGAGAAGGCTGTGTAAGGGTTCAGGCTAGGGCTCAAGGGGAGGGAGCTGGACTTTACTGGCACTATTAGTCCAAGGCATTGATCTGATTTATGATTTCATTGCATTTAGCTGTAGCTACCTGATTAACATAGGGGTTATTAGATGCATATTTTTTTATAGCCTCTCTATTGACTTGGGGATAAGTTTGATGATACTTTTTGCGGCTTCCCTTACTAGTGTTTTCCTAATCGCATCTGTAAATCTTTTCCTGCATTTTTCCTTTTTTTCTCTTTAACTGGTGTTACAGTAGAAGGAACAGATTTGTCTGAACTGAGGAGAGGAGTGTAAGAAGTGATTTGGGGCTGGGACCCTATGTAGGAAAAATTTGGTTCACAATCCGTTGGCTGTGGTGGTCAGTGTTTGAAACTCATATAATATTTCTCCCGCTGCCTTGAGTCTGGAAGCAGTAGACATTTTGGTGAGGTAGCGACGTTTAGTACTGTAAGGAGCTCCAGCCTGCTCCTGAGTGAAGGAGTGGAACCTGTGCCAGTTTGAACTGAGGTAAATGTGAGGCAACTGGCAGTTTGAACAATTCTTTCCAGGTGGGGAGGGGGGGTACAATGTCTAACTCCTTAGCATCAGAGTGTGTTAATTACTAATTATGAATTACTAATGATCTGATGGTCATTTCGAAAAATCCTTTCTTAGCGAGCACCTAGAAGACAAGAGGAACATACATACCAAATTTTAGGTTTGTAGGCTTTACGGTTCTGGAGATTTCGTGATACTGAGTGAATGATATTTTGCTTTTATATATATAGATAAACACGATTTGTTAAAAAAAAAGCTGTACAAAACATTCAGTACTATTGTTTGTCCAAAAGACAAACTAGGTCACCAAAACAATATATTAAAAATAAAAAACCACCTAGCTACACTCATATGTTCTTCCATAAGTATTATGTAATAAAAAATCCAGTGACAAGAAATTGGATTTTCTGTGACGGCACTCCTTCAGATTCTTAAAGGAGGATGTGAGTTGACAATAATGCCTTTTCTACATTAGCCAACTCCTATATGTAGGTAGTATTCATCGACTAAAAAGAGATAAAATCAAACAGGATGTTATGATGGTTCTTTGCTCAATCAGCCAGATGTTTAAACAGGATTTGGCATTTTTGTTCATCTATTGAGTCCTTCTCAAGAACCTAGGCAGATATGGATGTTTAATGGTGTTTAAGGTATTGTGGCAGGATGTAAGCTGTTCTGAGGAAAGCTGCCTTTTACAATTGACCATTCATGATTTTGTCAATGCTGATAGTGTTCAACAGTGATGGAATTCAATTCATTTTTTTTTTTACTACCGGTTCTGTGGGTGTGGCTTGGTGGGCGTGGCTGGGGGGGGTCATGTGGGCAATTGGGTGGGCAGTTTCTGTAAGCAGGGCAATAAAGATTAGGCTAGAAATGACGCCAGAGTATGTTTTTCCTGCCTTCCTTACATGCCTTTCCTGCCTTTAACCCTGTAAAGTGGAAAAAAAAGGAGATTTCTTCTAACAACCGGTTTTCTGAACTGCTTAGAAAATTTACTACCAGTTCTAGTGAACCTGCTAGAACCTGCTGAATTTCACCTCTGGTGTTCAACTGGCCAGCTGTTTTGGGATTGCACCCAAGGTGCCTATTACTATTAGTACTACCCTTGCTTTTTTGCCACAGTTCTATTTCTCTTTGTAGGTCTTTGTATTTTGTTATCTTCTCTAGTTCTTTATTATTATTTATTTGTGCCCATGTCACAGTTCAAGGCGACCATGTTTATGAACAAGGCAAAAGATTTAATTCTTCAAGTGTTACCCAAAGGAAATGCCTAGTTCATAATTAGAAAAATGAGCATTCTGTAACAAATTGGTCAAAGACTTGTTCAAAATGCAGTAAAGGTGAAAAGGTGGAACAGATATGAATATCATATGCATTCATTTAAATTCAAAGATAGAAACTTAGATACCAATTTTATAATTCCCAAAAGGCTAAAAAAAAAAGAGACATGACTAGATCAGCTCTCAATCTGAACTGAGATTCTCCCAGGACAAATATCATTTGGAATGACAAACTATGTGTTAACTGTTTTGTAAGCAGCAACATTGCACAATTCTTTTTTTCATAACTACTTTAGGTTAGGACTGTAGCTAATTTTTATAGCATGAGAAATACACATTTTGGAAACTGACTTATCTTGAAGCTCCTTCTATTCTCTTCCCTTCATAAATTGTGCAATTCTCTCAAGCATATTTGGAAAGGTATTTTCCTTGCATGGTACTTTACTGATCAACAGTGTAATCTATGTATCTTTATTGAGCCATAATTACATCTTTGTTCAGTGGGATTTATTATTGGGAAAAGTGTACCAAGGTGTACAAGCTTTGCCATTCTGTAGATATTTTGTATAACCTCCTGTTATTCTTTTGAAATATTAGAATTCTAAAGGGGAGGAATCTAAAAATGTGGGAAAATATAAGACAGTAAAGCTTGAAAGTAGAAATACAGACCTTCCAAAAATGTCAAGATTTGTTTGAACATAATGTTTCTGGTAAAATAATGGTAAAAATTGATACTAGTGATAAAAGTCTTCTACTGTATTTCCACATAAATAAGCTTTTGTCAAAATAGAAATATAGTATAAAAAAGATGGTGAATGCTGGGCTAAAATATGTGCTTGTTTGTGTGTCCCAGTTTTTTTTTTAAATATTTGAATTCTAAGATTTACATAGCTATGATAAGATCAGTCATGCATGGGCAGGTGAAGCTACCTGCTGGCACAATGTTGTCTATATGATTTACCTTTTAATGCAATTTAAATTGCAGTATCATAGAAAATTATGAGAACCAGTTTAGTGTGGTAGTTAAAGGCACCAGGCTATAAATCAGGAGCCCCCTCTCTTTAGACACAAAACTGGCTGGGTAACTCTTTCAGCCATAGGAAGCAGGCAATTGTAAATTTTGCCAAGAAAACTGCAGGGACTTACCAATCACAAGAGTCATCAATGAATCAAAGGCACAAACATTAAAAGTTGTATGTAGTTATCAGAGTTAGCAGTTCCGGAGAACAGAGATGTATTTCTTCTCACAACAGAATTGTATGTCCTGAGATTATGATATTATCATGAAGTACAGTGTCATCATGGCTTCTATAAACAGCCTATATTTAACCAAATTAGACTGCAAAAAAAAATTTCCTTTAAAAAAAAACTTTCGTAAAACAGGGAGATCAAGCTTGCAGATATTGCTTCTTTTTGTATGTGTCTGCACTATGGAAAAGCTTCATGCTAGAAATCAACTTCATCCACATTTTTTTTTACTTTTTTGTAAATTTTTGGAGAGCCTAGGTAAAGGTTTCCCCTGTTCAATTTTAGGGTAGTGCTAACCCGTGTTTCTTAGCTGGGAAGACGGCATTGTCCGAAGACACTTCCATGACCATGTGGCCAGCATATATGCCAAGATGCATGGAACAGTTACCTTCCTACCGAATTGGTACCTATTTATCTACTCGTATTTGACTGCTTTTGAACAGCTAGGTGGGGGTCTAGGTCAACTTACCACAGCCAACTTGCTGTTGCCAACTTGTCCTGGGACAACTTGCTACGACCAACTCACCAGAGAATTAGTCACCATGGGACGAGAATTAGACTAATATCAAAGAAATGCTGGTACAGAACCATTAAAGAAAGGATGCAAAAGGAAGGACAAAATAAAACGTGAATGACAAAAATTAAAATATTTTTAAATTATTTAAATAATTAAATTGAATTGTTGAATTGTCTCATGGTGAGTTAGCCATGATAAGTTGTCCTACAGTGAGTTGTCCTTGGCAAGTTGGCTGCAAGTTATGCCCATTCTAAATGGGCAGAAGCTGGGGTAAGTTATAGGAGCTCATCTCGTTGTGCAGTGTGCTCAGTCTTGAACCCAGAAAGCTGACATGCTCAGAATCTTCAACTGCTGAACCATTGAACCCCTTGGAGAACCTACTGATTTATTAATGCTGGTCTTACTATTGCTTTATATTATGTTTATTTATTTATTTAATACCTGCCACTATTTTCAGATTCAATGCTTAACAGTACTACAAAATTACAATCAAATATTTACAAACTAAATTTAAATACTTTTAATGGAATTGCCCTTGAAGATTTCTGGAAACTATAATTGATTAAATTACAGCCATTCTAGTAATGGTCAAAATACATTCAAGTCCTTGGAATGCCATATAATCCTGAGCGAAATGCCATTTGCCTTTAAAGCCCAATCCAAAATCTTTAGTTTGATATATGACAGCTTAAATAGCCTAAGTCTAAGTTAGCTATGGACTACTTATTATTGAATAGTATGTCCTATATAGGTAGTCTTCTACTTATGACAATTGACACCAAAATTTCTGTTGCTGAGTTATGTGAATTTTGCTCCATTTTTCTTGCCACAGTTAAGTGAATCAGTGCAGTTGTTACATTAATAACATGGTTGTTAAGCGATTTCCTTTCCCGTTGGCTTTGTCAGGTTGTAAAAGGTGATCACATGACTCCAGAACACTGCAACCGTCATAAATGTGAACCAATTGCCAAGTATACAAATTTTGATCAAGTCACCATTGGGATGTTACAACAGTTGTAAGTATGAAAATCTTAAGTGTGAAAAGCAGTCATAAGTTACTTCAGTGCTTGCACTGACGAGTGGCAAAAATGTTCAAGGACAAATCCACTAAATGTTGGAAATGTCATCAAATCTCCGGGTCATATTATCATATGTGATGGATCTGTCCTATGGCAAGAAAATTTTGGAAAAAAATACATGTATGGCTAGAAAAGATGACCAAACAACATATAGATTTTAAACCAGAAATTTTCTTATTGGTAATAATTTCAGAGTTATAATAAAGAAACTGTTTTTTTGATTTTATATGTACTGACAGCAGCGAGAATGGTATTTGCATAAAATTGGAAATTGGAGACTTACCAACAGAAGGAAAAGTGATTAAAAAAGATACTAGAATGTGTAGAAATGGATAGATTGACAATGGAAATTAGAGAGAAGAAAACAAGCCAATTTTATAAGAGATGGGAAGTTTTTTTTATCAATGGTTAGATAAGAAAAATAAGAAAAAGTAATGAACCGATAGGATAATAGAAATGTAATAAGCGCTCATAGGAGTAAAAAATAAAAGAGAATATAAGATAGACATCCTATGATATTGTATGATATGATAAGGGTATGTTAATGCTATGTAATATAAAGATAGAAAATAGATATTAGTGATATGTGATAATAAATGTGTTCACACAAGTGGCGCGTGAAATGATGTGATATACGTATGAAAATTAAAATAAATAACTTCAGTGCTCTTTTAACTTTGAATGGTCACTAAATGAACTGTTGTAAGTCAAGCAGTACCTGCGTATTCAATCTTATTGGAGCGACTTTCAGGGTCCTAGCAACATCAACAACATATTCTCCTTTTGTAGTAGAACCCTGTTTTTGAACTTGATATTGAAATGGGAATATTACCTATCTATAATATTTGGAAGAGGCTGTAGGACAATTTTATTTGGCTGCTAAAAGATGTCAATGACTTTAATGGCATGGGGCTTAATTTTATCTGGAATAAGTTGGGAACAGTAGCGTGTAGGTTAGGGTTAGGGGCATAAGCCAAGCTAATAAAGGCACAAAATAGATAATGGTGATCACAGGTGCTGGTGGTTGTGTGGGAGGGATTGTGTGTGGGTGGAGCTGGGCGGAGCTATATAGTATAAAACTAACAGGCTGTGAAACGCTGTTAGTGCTGACTTATCCTGTTATGGACTCAATGTGTACCTGTACATCTTGTAATAAATCAGGTTAGCCTCTTTGGTCTTGGTTATTGTTGGCTAGGACACTTGATACTTTGGCTCTTTTTTAAGCCATACAGAGCCATATGCTATACTATGTATTAGATTTGCAGATTTATGCTTATTTGTTTGATAATCTTGAGTGATTATAATGTAATGCTAATTACAATCATGAACATATTAAATATATTAACACAAGGACTTACTTCCTAAAGAAATAACAAGGTCTTAGAATAAATGAGATTTACTTTGACAAATCTGTTTTATTTTTAAAAATTCACACACATACAACACATACAAAGTTGCTAATAAGGGAAGTAAAAAAGTGCACCACAGTTCTGATTATTTGCAATATCTATCAGCTTTCAGTTTTGCTCTCCTAAAAAAGAAAGGAAGAAAAGGATGGATTAAAATGGTTAACATAATGCAATTGTGATTTAAGCTGAATCAATGGAAACTGTGTCTAGTAAAGCTACATAATTTATCACTGATATAAGTAGGATGGTGCAAAATGTACCACTCTGAAACATATCAAGTCTGAAATCTAGCAACATGTCCCATCTCATAAGTAAACTGGATTGTTATGGGATTTTTGATAGCAGTTTAAGTTTGACGTGCTTCCGCAAATACTTGAAACAGGCTGCTTTATACTCAAAATTATGTATTTTATGAAACATTGTGATCAAAACATTTAAAATCTTAATGTTTAAAAATTGGCATAGCAAACTTTTTATACTATGTGGATGAAAATGTAAATACGATAGTATATATTGTTTTTAGAAGTTCACCTGTTAGTCAATGCTTTTGTTTGAAAATTACTGAGGAAAGGAGGAAAACAATTGATCAACCCCAGCAATAAGCCTTCAAATGGGTTTACTACAGATAGTTCTCAACTTACAACAGTTCATTCTGTGATCTTTCAAAGTTACACCACCAGTGAAAAAAGTGACTTATGATCGTTGTTCACACTTAGGACCATTGCAGTATATTCATGATCATATGATCAAAACAGAGATGTTTGGCAACTAACTCTTATTTATGATGGTTGCTGTTTCCTGAGATCATGAGATCATCATCATCATTAAGTGAATGGGGAAGCCTGCTTCACTTAAGAACTGTATTACTAATTTAACAACTGCAGTGATTCACTTAATAACTGTGGCAAGAAAGGTTGTAAAATGCAGCAAAATTCATTTAACAGCTGTCTTCCTTAGCAACAAAAATTTTGGGCTCAATTGTGGTCTTAAATCAAGGACTGCCTGTTATTGAAAAAAGTAGAATGCAATAGAACTCCAGCATCTTCAGTTGAATCATGGGGACTGTGAGAAATGATGGATGAAAAACTCTACACTAAGGATGAATTCCATCATATTTGGACACCACTTATCAGATGTTTAATAAGAATACTTTGATAGGCCAAAATTTTGAATATTATCGGCTACACATTTAAAATGTTTGGAACTCTTCTCAAAATGACATATTTAACTGATATACAAGCATCATTTTTTCTTTGACCTATAGAAGCAGTCTGCAATAACTCCTTTCTTTGACTGTCTGCACTTTCCTGCATAAACAGCACTTCTGCTGGTGAAACTGCTAGAATGTATAAACATAAAGGAACAGTCAGAGCAGTCACATGGCTTCTGTCATGTGAATACACAAAAGTCATGGGTAACTTAAGTTCAAAACACTTTGCAAAACACTTTTTTTCAAATGCCTTGCATGAGCTAGAGAGATTAATTTGCTGTAAAGGTGTGAGGATTAGCTACTAATTAGCCATGGTCATTGAGCAGTACATTTTGAATATCCTATTGTACAATACCCTTAAGTATTTTGCCACAATTCATTATTGACTTTCTTATAACATTCCTAATGATTATTTTTTCCACTCAGCTCTTATTTCATACCAACAGCCTTCAGTGAAGAAATAACATAATACAAGTGATGTAAAGTTTTGATATAAGGGTATAATTGATATGAAATTTTATGTAAACTGACAAAAGGACACTTTAAATCATCTCTGTTTGGGTGTGACACTAGATGAATGATGCCCGTTATTTATTTATTCAATTGATACTGCTGCATATATAATTCTGGATTTCTGAATCAGTTTTAGAAGACCATGAACAAATAAAATAAAATACAAATAAAAGCCAAAATTGCCAGTGTTGAAAGGAGATATTGGAAAAGAGAGAGCAAAAAGCTCTTTATATAAATGACGATAAAAAAATGTAGTTGCCTATCCTAACGTTATACTCCCACATAAAACATGAAACCCTCATGCACAGGAAAAAACTGAGTTGAGTGCACATAAAATTAAGTCTAAATTATAATAACAATATTTAATATATATTTAATATTCCTATTTAATATTATTAAACAACATCAGCTTCAGATCCTTAGGAAAGACTTGATAGGCAGACAATAATGCCAAATTCAATCTAAATAGCTGGCTGACCAATGACAGCAGTAAGTTTAATCACCATAAAATCTGGGCTTGCCAACCTGAGAAGTGCTTTGAACATGCTCACCACCTTGGCTAATTGCAGCAAGTCACTGACAGGAATTCCCACCCAAATTTGTGTTGTGATAGTGCCAATCGACTTTCACTGATGGAGTTAAGCTTAGGGGTGGAGTTTGTGCCTTTTCTTTGAGGCAGCAGGCAGGCAGTCTTTTCCCAGCCTTGCTCAGGTAACTGACCTTTTCCAGGCCTCTAAACATAAAGAACTACTTTCCTTAAAAACAAACAAACCATCAGTTCAGTTTTCTCACACAAGGTCCGTAACTGCTGTCAATTTTATAAAATTTTATTTTTAATTTAATAAAAATAAAATAATAATAATAATGCTTAATAATAATGTTGAAGTAAGCTTAGCATGGGGACGCAGTAGCTCAGGGGACATGGTGGCTCAGTGGCTAAGACGCTGAGCTTGTAGATCAGAAAGGTAGGCAGTTCGAATTCCTAGCTCTGCATAACAAAGTAAGCTCCCGTTACGTGTCCTGGCTTCTGCCAACCTAGCAGTTCGAAAGCATGTAAAAATGCAAGTAGAAAAATAGGGACCATCTTAGTGGGAAGGTAACAGCACTCAGTATACCTTTGGTGTTTAGTCATGCCAGCCACATGGCCATGAAATCGTCATCAGACAGCACTGGCTCTTTGGCTTAGAAGCGAGATGAGCACTGCCCCCTACAGTCAAGAATGACTAGCACATATGTATGAGGGGAACCTTTACTATACAACCTAAGCTACACCAAGAGAAAAAGAATGAGAAAAAATAAAATAAGAGTGGGCTGTCTAAATGCTTTTCAATAATGCTTTTCTTTCTCTTTTTACTTTTTATTTCATCATAATATCAAATTCGTTGCCACCCACGACAGTTAACCTTAAATAGTTCCAAAGTATTTATTGCAATTTTCAGATGGAACACAAAGGGAAGGAATTGTGTGCTTTTATTTTTAGGAGTCATGATTGTTTTATTGGCTTGATATTTTTATTGCAACTATTGTATTTAAGATAGTGATACAAATTTAATAAATAAATATAAGCAGAAATAAAATTATATTTCCTGTTATATTTGTATGTAGAATATCTTCAGATAAAATTTGTGCTGTGCAAATGTGTACTTCGTTTAGGAAAAGCTGCACAAGACCCTCAATCCTGTAGTTAAGAAAATGATTGCTTGTTACTTAGATTGATTTAAATAATTTGATCTAGTAAGTAAGAAGCCAGGTTAGAAACCAGGAGACTATGAGTTCTAGTCGCACTTTAGGCATGAAAGGTGACTGTGTGACTTTTGGCCAGTCATTTTCTCTCAGCTGAACTCACCACACAGATGGGGAAAATATGAGGTGGAAGGAATATTGGTATATTTGGCACCTTGAACTGCATAAGGAAAAAAGTGTTAAACAAAATAAAAGTATATAAATAAGAGTACCTGTCCAACAGTGCTTCATGGAAACTGCCTTCTTTCCTAGCTTTTTTCAGAGTTTTACTATCTTCTTGGCTTACTTTGAGTTTGTGATCTTGAAAACTCTGAAACTTCTTCCTAGAAAATAAAACACAGGTAATTAATGCCTTTGATTTGAAATTATCTATCTATCTATCTATCTATCTATC